>VSTD030000982.1:0-14092 GCA_008808055.3 Sporobolus alterniflorus
AACCATGATCATATTGTATTTATCACATGGTTTAACACTCATATCATCGTGCACGGATCAAATAGAAGCAATTTTAGAAAAAATACTTTCAAGCTCAAGATTCAGCTTCTTGTTCTCACAAAAAAATTTACAAAACAACTTGTCTTGGTTGCAAAGGACATTCTCAAGCTCAACGACTTTCAAAGCAAGGCCATCAGAGGATAGATCATCACTTACATCGGAGTTGGAGTTGGAGATATTTTTCGAAGGCTTGCCCATGAGGCAAAGGTCGGTAAAGTCTTCTTTCTTGGACTTGGATTTCTCATCCCCCTCTGAGCTAGAGGAGTCGTCACTAGAGAAGTCAAAGTCGCTGAGTGCAGCACATGCTCGGGATATGATCTTCTGGAACTTCTTCTTCTTGTCTCTAAAGCAGTGTTTCTTCTTGTCATCACCCTTGTTGTAGTCGCACTTGTTGGAGGAGTCGACCTTCTTCCTCTTGGGGCAATCGGCAATGAAGTGGGTGGTGTCATCATACTCGAACCAGCCTCTAGGTGATCTCCAACTCTCCTTGCATAATTTGTGTAAGGCGCGGAACTTTCTCTCTAGGAGGGTGATCTCATCGTCGGGGATGCTCTCGTACTGCTCATCAGAAGCTACAGCTAAAGAAGACAAGACAAACTCTAAAGGAGATGAGACAGTAGTGTTGGTGGGGTTAGCATCATAACCATCAACACGAGTACTAGTAATAAAAGCCTTACTAGTAAGAGAAGTGTGATGGTTAGGACGACCTTTTCTAGACCGTTCATGAGATTTAAGCTTGCTAAATAATTTTTCCGTGTCAAGCGTAACAAAATCAGTAGATTCCTCTAAAGTAGTAATTTTCATACCCCAAACAGAATTATCAAGAGCATAAAACAACTATTTAGCACGTTCATTATTAGAATATGCAAGAGGACTAAAAGAACGTCAGCTACTGAGAATGGATTCAAATCTAGCAAAATAATCATCCAGAGATTCACCAGGTTTTCGAGAGAAAGTTTGGTACTACCTATTGTAAGTATCTTTGCGAGAAGACTTAATCTCAAAAGAACCCTTATAAGTATTGCATAATTTTAACTAAACAGCATAAGCAGTTTCTAGGTGAGCGACACGATCCTACATATTCCTACCTAGAGTAGTAGTAATGAGATTCAATGCCTTATGGTTGTTTTCATGCCTTGTCAGCTCATATTGGGTCGCATTGTTGAGTGTCGCTAGGATTACATACGACTTCTAAACAATCTTCGAGATGACATGACCCTGGCTTAGAAGATAGTTGCGTGTTTGATTTTTTCAGTAGCCAAAATACTCATTATTGAAGACCACAAGCTTAACAACACATTTTTTCATGTTGTGTTTAGGTCACAAAGCCTATTAAAGCTAACTAGTGATCAAATCGGCTCTGATACCAATTGAAGAACCGAAGAAGACGACCATAGGGGAAGGGGGTGAATAGAAGTCAATCAAAATTCGTTGAGGGAACTCGGCCTATGTCCTAGCCTGTCCGAATGCGCTTCTCTTCTAACTCGGTCAAAACCACGTAGCTATCGAAAAGCTACTAGTCATCGGAACCGGGTTAGGAACCTTGAATCAAAGCAGAAGCACAACGAGATACAAGTAAATCCAAATCTAAAAATACTGCGACGATCAAAATCAGACTAGCAAGAGCCATAACCTCACGGATATTTTATCGAACACCCCACGTGCGTGATAAAAAGAGCCACCATGGGAGCACGGTGAGGAGTAGCAAAACTTGAGCACTTGATTTGATGGCTGAATAACAAGACCAGAATGGAGCTACTTGTGGCAACCTGCCGAATCAAAAATCGAAGAACGTGCAGCGGGGCCGGAGGAGCGAGCAGAATCGAAATGGCATGGCCTGGCAGCAGTCAGGCAGAGAATCGAACCAGCGGTTAAGCGAAATCCTTGACGGTGGCACCGAGTCGCTCACTGCATCGCACCGGTGGAAACGATAGCATAGAACCGAGCGCGGACACCGGACACGGGACCGAGCGGGACTGGTGATGGAAACAAGCGAGCTGGGAAGAATGAACAGAAAAATTGCCGTGCTGACCGGAGCCCTTGCACGAGCAGCAGCAACTCGAGCCGTTCTGACCGGCAGCATGGGAGACAAGATCTTGGGCCGCGTGATCTGAGCTGACGAGCGGGAAAACCACGCCCTCTTCGGCCTTGAGTAGGAAAAACACCGGGATCTGACCGGAGTCCAAAATTTTCAGCGGGAAACACGGGACTTCGGCGGCGGGAACTCCAATCGAGGAGGAAAACGAGCGGGGGAAGTCAGCCGGTGGAAATCTGAGAAGGAAACATGGCTCGGCGCTGAAAACCCTAGCGGGAATCAATGAACCGCGACCGTCAGGAAAAATCGAACCGAAAAAACAGAGCCGGTGATGCACCGCAGAACGGAGGTCGGTCTCCTTTGGCGTTCTTCACCGACACACTCTGTGAGGAGCGGGAAAATGCCGTTGGCGCGGGGACTGACCAAGACCGGGAACGGCTTCCCACTGCAAGGAAGGAAGAGCAGAGGAACGAACAAGAAAAATAAAATCTTTGGCCCGAGCGACCATGGAAATCGAGAGCATGGACCGAAGAAAACAGGCGCATCTGCAAACTGGCATAAATCAACAAAGAAGAGTCACCCATATCTGAGGAAACCAAAGAAGGGGAAAACGAACAGTACAACAACGATATGTAAAAATTGATTTTTTCATTGAAAACAACAAGGTTCACATCAAACATAAGCTCATCGTCCTTCCTCTCTCTTTTAATTATTGGAATAAAAATCTAGTTTATGACTCACACTCTCTCTCTATTCTAGGAAATAAGAAATAAAAATAGAGAAGTGGTAATGAGCTTCATCCCTCTAGGGTCTTATTTATTAGCCCAAGTAAAAAAATAAAAGATTAAAATGCCCCTATGTAATAATACATAGAAAACGACAAAGTTAGGGTAGAAGGGTATGATGCAGCCCATCGCATCGACCCGTCTGTCTTCAGTTTAGACTCGACGCAACCTCCACGATGATGTCATGTGCACCATCCGCGCCACACCGTCACCAGTCTTAAGGTCAGACTGAAAAACTCTAGCCTGACTTGCTTCCACCCGAAGCAAGCCGCTAGATCTTGACGCGTGCCCTGCGTCGTATTCATCATTCCATTGGTTTTATGGCGCAACCGACAAACCATAGCCTGCTTGATTTTGAGGACCAAACCAAAAAACCATCGTGGTGATTTTGATGCTCAAATCACCAAACCGTAGCTGCCGATTTTAAGGTCCAAACCGGGAAACCCGAAGCCACCGGTTTTGAGGCCAAACTAGGAGAAACCGTCGTCACCGGTTTTGAGGTCAAACCGGGAGAAACCGTCCTAGTAATTTGAGGTCAAACCACTGACAAACCGTCGACCTTGGTTTTGAGGCTCAACCAAGAAACCCGCGCTACTCGTCTTCACGTATATGGTGCAGACCACACACAACATCACCCGACCTCCCGTTCGTCCGGCCACTGAGTACCCGATCTGTGTGGCCATCCCTGATCCTCTGCACCAGGTCTCCTACTCCTGCCACGATCCTCATCACTGCTCGCCATGCAGCACCTTCCACCTGCACACCACGAGACAAGCAAATGTGATTCTCCAAACGAAACAAAGATAAAGATAAAGCAACCAAAATATCCCGAATTCAAATTCAAATATTGGCAAGTTAAGGACTCATCACACATCAAACTAAGGTACTAACCACTTAGTTTTTCAGCTCTTTAGAGTATATTTCATAAAACCTTGCCCCAGGTTCTAAAACAGTTCTTTCACAAAACCTCCAATATTTTAGTTTGCGTTACTTAACCATCAGTTTTACGAGCGTCCATTGAATTATAATTCTGAAAATTCAAGGAAATCACCTTATCCCAAGTCACATTTCTTTATTGAAAAAATAATCTAAAAACACTATTTTTTCAAATTAGTCCATCAACTATAGAGAAATAAAGATGCAGTCCATGCAAATTTATATTTTTATTCCTAATTGTCAGGAGAACCAGTCCTCATGGATACATTTTCCCTCAATGGTCACCCGATTGTCATTCTATTTGATACTGGAGTCACTCATGATTTTATCTGCAAGGCATGCACCCAAAAACATCAGCTGAAAATTGAACCTATCAACACACCCTACATGATTAGTACTCCGGGAGGAAGAGTTATCACCAAGCAGCTAGTTATGTATACTCCTCTCAACCTAGCAGGAAAACTATTCAAAACTAGTCTTATTGTCCTGGATGGCCAAGGTATTGATGTGATATTAGGAATGAGTTTTATGAACGGACACAAGACACTGCTTGACACCATGTTTCACATGGTGCATTTGGATTCTACAGTCCATGGTGTTGATGTTCTACAACTTTCATCACCTCCCATTATGACATCCACACTTCATCACATCACTACTCCAAGTCTTAAAGACATTCTTGTAGTTCATGAGTTTCTAGATGTATTCCCTAATGATTTTTCTAACATGCCGCTGGATCAGGATGTAGAGTTCCCCATTGAGCTACAATCGGGTATGACATCTGTCTCCAGGCAACTGTATAAAATGACACCCATGGAGTTGGCTGAGTTGAAGATACAATTGATGGAACTCTTGGACAAAGGGTACATTCATCTGAGTTCTTCATCTTCGGGTTGTCCGACATTATGTGTCAAGAAGAAAGATCAATCCTTGAGATTGTGTGTGGATTACCGACCCTTGAGCACTGTCACTATCGAGAACAAGTATCCATTGCCCTGCATCGACATTTTGTTTGATTAGCTCACCAGTGCTAAAGTCTTTTTCAAGATCGATCTCCATTCGAGTTATCATAAAATCAAGATCCGTTTGGAGGACTTTCCTAAAATATCATTCTTCACCAGATACGTTTTTTATGAGTATTTGGTTATGTCGTTTGGGCTTACCAATGCTCCTGTCCATTTCATGTACTTGATGAATTTTGTGTTCATGGCGGAGTTGGATAAGTTTGTCATGCTATTCATTGATGACATTCAGGTCTACTACAAAAATGAGGAAGAACATGAACAACACCTTTGGATTATCCTACAACGACCTCATGAGCACAAACTCTATGCTAAGTTTAGCAAGTGTGCATTTGGTTGAAGGAGGTTCCGTTTATTGGTGATATTATTTTAGCAGAGGGTATTGCAGTTGACCCTAGCAAAGTCCAAGATGTACTCAAATAGAAGCCTCCGATATTGGTAATGCAAATCCGTAGTTTCTTTGGATTAGTGAGATACTATCGCTGATTCATTCCTAACTTCTAGAGAAAGATGCTAAGTTTATTTGGAGTCAACAATCTGAAGATGTTTTTCTCACTATGAAGAAGCTTCTCACCATTGCAGCCATATTGGCTCAACTTGACACCAAGAAGCCCTTTGACGTGTATTCTGATGCTTCAGGTATGGGTATAGGAGGGATGCTCATGCAAGACAGTCGTGCCATTGCCTATGCCTCACGACAACTCTGGTGTCATGAAGAGCATTATCCAATCCATGATCTAGAACTCTTGGTTGTTGTTCTTGTACTGAAAGTCCGGAGGCATTATCTCTTAGGTAATCTACTGCACATCTATGCAGATCACAAGAGTCTAAAATATTTATTCACTCAGTCGGATTTGAATATGAGGCAACAAAGATGGTTGGAACTAATCAAGGACTATGAACTAGAAATTCATTATCAACTGGGAAAGGCAAATATCATTACAGACGCACTAAGCCGTAAGCATCACTGCAATCATCTCATGGTTCAACCTTTCATATCCTATTGTGATATAGGAGTCTCTGGGTTATCCCACATGGTACATTGACCAATATAGCTCTCATTCCAACTATCAAAGAGGAAATCATTCTTGGCTAGAGAACGGACATTGGAATGGGTCACATCCAAAGAAGGTTGAGATTGGGGGAAATGAAATACTTTCATGAAGATGCCAATGGAGTTCTATGGTTCAAGATCCGTCTAGTGGTTCCCAATGACTTTGAGCTTCATTGCAAGATAATGGATTAATCTCATTGATCTAGATATTCTATCCATCCATGAACCAATAAGATGTACCAAGACTTGAAAAGAAATTCAGGTGGACTAGAATGAAGCAAGAGATAGCAAGGTATATGACTGAGTGTGACACCTGACGAAGAGTTAAAGCTAGCCATCTGAGACCCGTTGGAAATCTGCAACCTTTGAGTATTCCTGAGTGGAAGTGGGAAGACATCTGCATGGACCTTACGGTGGGTCTACCATGCACCTCATGTGGGTAATTGTGGACCGTTTGATGAAGTCAGACCACTTCATACCAGTTGGTACCAGGTATAAGGTCAGGCAATATGCAAAGCTATACATCGCACACATTGTCTGCTATCACGATTTTCCGAAGACCATCATATCTTACAGAGGATCTATTTTTGTTACACATTTTTGGGAGCAACTACATGACTACCTTGGCACCCACCTTATCTAAAGCTCACCATATCATCCTCAAAATAACCGTTAGACTGAGTGAGTAAATCAAATCATTGAAGATATGCTTCGCGCTGGTGTCCTAAATGATGGTCCAAAATGGGATAATATTCCACTAGCTAAGTTTTCATATAACAATAGTTATCAAGAAAGCATCAAGATTCACCTTTCGAGGCACTCTATGGATGACATTGTCATACACCACTGAGTTGATCTAAGTCAAGTGAGAGAGTTATCTTTGGTCCCGATATTGTGATAGAGGTAGAAGAGAAGGTGAAGCAGATTTGTGCAAATATCCTAATTGTCGAATCCTGTCAAAAGAGCTACCACTACAAAAACCATGTTAATCCATGACGTTTCCATTTTTTCATAGATCACCTAAAATTCATCATAAACAAGCATCTGTGATGCTTTGCAAAAATGTCATGTATTACACGTCACAGATTGACTCTGTGATGTTGATACAAAGAACGTTATAGATTGATGCAATCCGTGACGTTTTTAGACTGTCATAGATTAGGTTTGAGCCCGCCTAGCCCAACCCAGGACGAGTTTTTATGACGCAAATAAATAGCATTCGTCATACATTAAATCATGAACGTGATATGGCTACTGATGTGGTATGCTGACATGGACGTTGACATGGCTATTGACATGGCCGTTGACATGGATTTGACGACAACCCATATTTTTATGGGCTAGTATCAAGTGGGCCAAATATTTTTGGCCTACTAATTATTTGAATTCAGCCCATTTTCAGAATCCAGCCAATTTTAAAATTTGGGCCATTTTCAAAATTCATCCCATTTTCAAAATTTGGCCCATTTTTAAAATTCAGTCCATTTTCAGCATTCGCCCCATTTTTAAAATTCAAACAAATTTCAAAATTCAAGCCATTTTCAGAAGCATTCCAAAACAGAAACAAATAACATTGTAAATTTATCGTATTTACCAGATACACACATTTTCAAACATCTAACATTGTAAACAAACATCCAGTACCAAAATAAATACAAACTTAATATCTCATGACATCCATTTTACCAGATAGGTTTCAGCAAAATCTAACAAATATAAACACTACTAGAAGCTCCAACAACAAAGATAGAGAGAGAGAGAGAGAGAGAGAGAGAGAGCAGTCAGAGTGGATTGTGCCCAGGCTGTCAACCAATGTCTACAACAGATTCAATCCTTTGAGTGACCGTACACATTCTGAAAGATGACTTCAAGTCTTCTGTTGACACAAACCAACTTTTCTAGTAGCCATGCCAATGAATTTTTATCACCGAGAGCTCACTGCATAGACCAGGATAGAAAACATAGTTTACTCAGGGAATGAAACACACACTATGCCACAATGGAGGTAGGCAGTATAAAAATGAAATGTGTATAATTCTATTAATCTGATTATGGTACTAATCAATGTATATTTCTATCAACCTTTACAATCATTATGTGAAGGTTAGCATGGACTAATAAATCAATTGAAGGTTGATTGAAGATGCCTACAACTGGAGTGGTCAGTTGGAGTCCTGAAACAAATGTTGTAGAAGGCCTCATTGTCGTTGATGCATACATGGAATCCTGAACATAAAAACTGGTGATGTTAACGCTTGTTGTAACATGATGCTTGGATATTCACAACATATCTCAATATCCGTAAAATATAACCCACTAATGACTTCACAGCACATGATGGTTCTAAACAAAATATATCTCCCTTGCATTTAAAAGGTTGTTGACGCCATGAGACAAGTATAAAACTAACCCCAACCTATAAGAACATTAGAATGGTTCCAGAGTGATGGCACAGAAAATTCATTGAGAAGTATGGACCTCTAGAATTTGAAGTTGGTGATCGTGTATAACTTTGGGTTTCTCCAATGAAAGAGGTATGATGTTTTGGCATCAAAGGGAAGCTAGCCCCTCGCTGCGTTGATCTGTATCCCATCAGTGAGAAGTATGGACCTCTGGCGTACTAAATGGAACTACCTCCAAGATTGTGAAGTGTTCACAACGTGTTCCACGTATCCCAACTCAAAAGATGTCTGAAGCCCTCGATAGATAAGGTAGTTGAAGTTACCATTCCACTAGAACCCCACTTAACCTACAAGAGCTATCCAATCAGGATATTGGATCAAAAAGATTGGGCCACTCAAAAGAAAAGCATTTGGTTTTATAAGGTTCAATGGAATGATTATTTGTAGGATGAAGAAACATGGGAATGTGAAGACTATCTATGCTTAAATCATCCAGAATTCTTACCATCAAGGTAAAAATCTGAACATCGCCCCACACTTTTCTTTCACTTAAATTTTGGGACGAGATTTCTTTTAAGAGGGGATAGTTGTAACACCCTATGTTGCAAAATCCTTCATTACTTTCATTAGGCTCTTAATCAAGCATTAATCAAGTGCTTAATCCAAAACCTGAGTAAACCAAAGTCAAATTCAAATAAATTCAAACAAAATTCTTATGCTAAATCAAGAAACTCTTAATGTTGAACCCCGAACCCATTGGAGTATTTTCTTTTTGGTAACTAGGGTAAAAAAGGGCTTGTTGGCCAAATTTCATCGAATTTTGAAGTTCCAAGAATTTTCAATTGAATTCAACTCATAGGAGCTTCTCTGAATTTTAATTCAAAATACATTCCGAATCTGGAAAAGTTCCAATAAAGAAAATTGTTCCTTATTTCAAATCCAGTAGAAAATATTTTATTTAAGTTTTTTAGGATTGGGAAAGGCATCTTTTGGGCTAAGTCAAATTTAGGACAATTTGCAAATTAATTTAAAATTCGAACATGTTCACGCAGGCCCACTTCTCATCCAGCACGTCGACTCTACTCTGTGCACGCCATGGGCTGTCGTGTTGTGAGCGGCGCTATGATGGCACCACTGGCCGCTTGCCCCCGCCGCTGGCCACCTGCCATGTCATGCCCACGAGCCCCACGGGTCGCGCATCTCTCTTCTCTCGCCGCAGCGCCGAACGCCTTGTCCCTAGAAAAGACAGTTGTCGCTCTCCTCCATTTTCTTTCCCCCGCGTGACCAAGCTCCCCCCTCCACTCTGAGGCACCTGACCGCCTCCACGCTCCACGCCGGTGCCAATTGTCCTGTCCCAACGCTGATGCTCGCCGGTTCCAGTCGAATTATGCTAGAGCACCACCGCCACCATCACTGGTGAGCACACCCCTCGCGTCCTCTCTTCTTCAATTGACAGTTGGCTCACCCCCTTCCCTTCTCGGAGCTGTAGGAGCACATAGAGTTGCCGATGACCACCACGTCGACCTCATCACTAACGAACACCACTGCATCGCACATGCTTCGCAGCCTCATCGTTGCCATGCTTGCCCGGGGCATCACCACCCCCTTCTTCTTGCTAGGCGGGTTCCCCACATGACACCAGTGCTTGTTGTGAAGACCGCATGAAGGATTTGCCATTAGTGAGCCACCAGAAGCCGCGCCACCGTGGGCACCCAGAGGGAGGTGACTGCTCCTACTTCACGTGCTGCTACGCGAGCTGGCATGGGCCGGCCCGACCACATTTTGGCCATGGGTCAGGTCGAGCGCCGGTCCATTCGATCGTTTTGGCCGGCCGCTGTCGTGGGCCGCTAGGCTGCGGGTGCTGTGGCCTTGGACCAGTTTCGGCTCAACACTGCTCATCCATTTTATGTTTTTTGAAATCCCTTATTTGTTTAAATATTCCAGGAATCGGTTCAAACTTCCAAAATTTATAGGAATTTGTAGAAACCTCAGAAAAATACAAATTTAATTTTGTTAGAATCCATCTGAGTAGCTCTACCTAGAAAACTTGGCCATTTTGTTATCCTCATAATATTTCTTTGTATAACATTTCAAGAAACTAAACTTTGCCTAAATTATTTAAAAATACCCGCACCTGGAAAATATTGAATTTTGCACACCCACTTGTTTACTGTTCTTGACCTCATACAAAATAGTTAACTAATTTTTACTGAGCCGAATTAGAGTTATGAATTAATCTTTGTTGTATATTCATTAAATCATTAAAAATAATCCCTGCAGTGAAAAATGCTAAACTTGGGTTTGAGGGCACATCTTGGGCTCCTGAACCTACATAAAATAGGAAATACTCAAAAACTATATAAATCTAATGTTATTAAATTTTAAGTGTTACTCTTAATTGTAAATCATATAAACTAAAAAACATAATATACCTTTATACATAATTTATACATTGGTCACTGTTTCACATACTCCATACAGTTGACCATGCCATGGTTACATCATGCTAATTGTAGTCCTTTTATGCATTCGCTAGACCACCTTCGTGAGGAGCCAGAGTCGGAGGATCCAATGGAGCAAGCACAAGCTGAAGACCCCGCTAACCCTGAGCTCATCAAGGCAAGCCCCGATGCATCTCACTAATAATCCTTGGATTTTCTTTTAAATCAATATCTTTATGTTAAGTTTGATTGTGCATTTAGTTTATAGGAATTGATTGAAACCGTAGTTGCATTATGTTTACCTTCCTGGTTATCCTTGATTACCCTATTAGTATTTGTAAGACGTTAGCGATTACTAGGCATAATTATAGAAGTCGATAGAAGTTGAGTAGTCGAAAGGCCACGTGTTGGCAATAGGTGCTACACACTTAATTGTTAGAGGTTTTATGTTGAGGATGTTAACTTTAGACTAGACCGGGCCCTTAGGGGAAAGCAGATGATCGTTAGCTGGGAAGGATGGGGAGAGTGATGTGTAAAGCCGACACCTCCAAGGTGGAAGCCCTCATCTCTATCAGTTAAGGACCGATGGGTTGGCCCCTGTGAGCGAGTATTGAATGTACTGATTGTCATACCTAATTTTTATGCCAAAACTGAGTACTCATATTATCTGTGCCCAGGAATCAAGTTTACACACATACCGTACAGAAAATGGATACAGAATAACCAATGTCATATTATAATATATTTATTACCAAATAATGTCTTACAAAAAACTAAATCAAACACTCTTAAAGACACATTAGTGGAACGATACCATAACTGCACAGGCAATCGACCAGGGGTAATCGCTCGCCTAGAACTCCTCATTCAAGTACTCCAATTCTTCTTCATCTTGTGAGTAGTAGTTGGGCAAGGTTGATTACACTTATGGTTGGTACTCAGCAAGGGTGAGGAAATAACCATAATTACATACAACTAATACTATCAAAGACTTATAGTAAGAAGCATCCTATACATAAGGTTCAGTGAAACTTATCAACCTAGTTGCTATGTGAAGTTTAAACTACCATACCCAATTAGTTCATTAAAAATGGTTGATTGAGGGTTACCTCATGACTCATGAGAAATCTCAAACCAATGTTGCCTCACAACTTGACAAGTCTCACCCATAATTATTCCCATCCATAACCAAACCAATACCCACTAATTCAGTGAGGATCCCAGACTGCTTATAACTATAAGAACGACTGTCATGGACACTTGCTTGGATTCCTCGCTAGCTACTGTTCAAAGTCTTGTTCTTTGAGATCTTAAAGGGTATCGAAGATCACAGCGTCTAAATAATACTGACCAAAAGCAAGAAATACAAATAATAAACAAAACAGTATACCAAACAGTACCTAAATAATAAATAAACAGTACCAAAAGATTCTACTCGTCGCTACAAATGCGTGAGTGCAAGAATCACTTGAATCGAAGCTGCGATTAAAAAGTTATGAATGTTTAAAGTTAACGGATCTAAATGATAATTAAACTAATTAAGAATAATTAAGGCAGGGACCTAATCATAGTTATAAAAAGTTAAACAGGGACCTAAATGTAAAATTACATGGACTAAAATGTAATTTTGAAAAAGTTTAGGGGTATTTTTGTAAAATGCTAGGGGCTAAAACCTAAGTAAAATAAAGCTGAGGGACCTATATGTACAAATACAAGGGCTTGGGAGTTTTGGGAATTAACATAATTATTTTTCTATTGGAAAATAGTTTAGAAAATAAATAACCGAAAGATCAATGACCTAATTGTTAAATAAACAATTTTTCGGAATTTATTTTCTACTGAAAATTTTTTTGAAAAAATTTGTGAAAAGGATAAGGACTTAATCGCAAAGATATATGATTTATCAAATTTTGGAATTATTTTCTAAAGCAAAAATTCATAGAAATGGTCCACAGGTTCGTAGACCGGGTCCACGACGTTGTGGTCCACAGGCTCATGGATCTCGTAGAACTAGAGCCGTCGAATTCATGATCTACGATGAGGATTTAAAATACTGAAGGGGTATTATAGGTTCTAACAACGACCATCGGTGGCGAGGTGGGCGATTGCGATTAAAACCTATGAAGGGGTACACTCCATTAAACCCGGGCCACAGATCCAATCGCGGACGGCGGAGATTTAATGAAACATGATCTAATCAGGCTTGCTCGATGCAAGATGAACGGTCCTGATTTAATCAAGATGAAAGGGAACCCTCCCTTTTAATCTCAGCCACATGCTAGGCAACGGATGACTGAGAAATATTGGGGAGGGGGGTGGCGGTGCAATAGAGCGCTCGGTGGCGCCATGGGCGATGCTCTCCAGCGCTCACCGGGACGAGCTTCGATGAAGGGTTCTCAACATGGAGTGGCTAAAAATAGAGCAGTGGCGGCAGGGATCCTTACCATGGGACTTGCAGGGATTGGGCGGCCTCGAAGAAGGCTTGTAGCGGTGGGGTCTCTGCTCCGAAATCGAGTGATGACAGCAGCGATCACGGATGGCTCTCCAGCAGAGAAGGGTAGTGCTTCGATGATGGCAGCAACCACGAAAGAGTCAATGCGCGGCGGTGCTCTACGGATGCTCAATGGGGTGCGTGGTGCTTCGATTCGGTGGTGCGGTGAGTTAGCTTGAAAGCGAGAGTGGCGATGGGGAAAAGTTGCCGAGGGGGGCACTCCTCGGGGTCTTTTATAGGGGAGAGAGTCTGGGTGCACGTGAAGCAATGTCCCAATGCTAATCTCCAAGCGAATTGGAAGTTGATTGTTGATTTGCTACGGATTTGGTGAATCTCAATTCGGTTATAGATTTGGTTATGACTCCTCACAGGTTTGGTGATAGGACGCTAGGAGGCAGTTGCGAAAAGGTGGACGGGGCGGTCATGGGATGCGGTGCAGGTGGGGTCGGGCACGGCATGATGCCGGTGCAGCACAGTGGCCAAGCGGCGAGCTCGATGAGCACAACCTAGGATCGGGTTCCTGGTTCAGCCGGGTTAGACCGGTTAGGAGCCCCTGGTTAACTGGGGAGAGATGAGGTGGGTTGTGCCCATGGGCCAAGCTGGGCTTCACATGAGGGAAATCAAGTGAACTGGGCCGCTCTGGGAGGGAAGGAAATGGGCCGGCCGGGGAAAGAAAAGAGACGAGAGGGAGTGGGCCGTGAGGGCTACTGGGCTGCGCGCGTAGGAGAAAAATGGGAAAGGAAAACATAAGGAGCTGGGGCGGTTGGTGATTTGACCTGAGATGGTTTGAAAATTAAAAAATCCTTTTCTATTTCTAGGTTTCAAAATAGTTTCAAATTTGAACAAATTCTAATCAAATTAGATCG
>VSTD030000983.1:0-14089 GCA_008808055.3 Sporobolus alterniflorus
ATCTGAAAAATAAAGTATCGGCTGGAGATGCTCTAATATGTCGGAGGAGGTTCGTAGTAAAGTATGCGATGGAATTTGACTGATGAATCCTGGACATTGCAGCCGACGAAAGGAGTGGTCATGAAAGCTCCCCGACCCCGCCTCCGCCACCGGTGGGGGTTTGCCCTCCCAACCCCTCTACGCCGCCTCCCGCCTCGACGCAGAGCCCCACCACTACTCTGCGCTCCTCCCTGAACCCATTTGCTCCCCCATTCCTATTGGGTGACGCCAGCTCATCCAGATCCTTGGATAGCGACCTCCCTGAGTGGCTGTACTGCAGCCCGTCTTCCTCTTGTTCGTCGGAGGAAGTTGAAGAACCCTAGTCGTACGAGGGGAAAGGCAAAGCATCAGCGGTTGTTCTTGCAGGCTCCAAGCCCGCTGGCCGGTCGAAGCCTAGGTCTCCTTTCATGGAGGATGTGAGGCATCCTTCGGCATTTCAAGCTGGTGATGTGCGCGGCCGATCGAGTAGGGACGGTGGCCGTCGGTCATATGCCTGGCAGCTGCAGCGGCTGGCAGGCGTGCCCCCATCCTCAAGTCAATGCTAGCCCCAGAATCTCGCCTGCTCGGCGCCAGATTCACCGCCCCGAACCCGGATGGGTGGCAGATTGTGGTGAAGAAGAGAAAGAGGAAGCCCCCAAGCAAGAAGCCTCGCCGTCGCGTGGTAAAGCTAGGACGGTGCCGCTGACCTTGTTGGTCTCTGTTTCAACTACTTCTGCGACGAACACATCTCAAAGAACTGTCCCTACCCCTCCTGCTGCTTGCGTTGTCGGGAGCTCGGGCATGCTGCACATGACTGTGCACGGCCACGGCTGCTCCTAGGTGACAGGCGACGGGCAAGATCCAAGTCGAGCCGCCAACGGTCTCTGCAACCACAGGTGACAGGAGCCATGGTCGCTTCCTGCCAGTGGGGGAATGATCCCCCGTCCCGCACCCACCCTAGTAGTGTCTTTAAAAAAAGTCGGGTGCCGGGGCCTATGTCTTAAAATAAAAAAAAAGATGGAGGCAGCAGCTGCACGCCAGTGGTGAAGAGTTGCGCTACCGCATGTGTGCAACATTTCCGCTGCTTCGCGGATTCTTGGCCCGGGCTGCACCATTTCCGTTGGACGGGGCAGCAGACTGCCATCCCTCGTCCACGGTTCCCGTGCATGCCGACCCCATGTGCATCGAAGCTGCTGCAGGTTCTATAGGGGCGCACGTAATGCCTACGGAGTCGGTCAGACCTAGGAGACAGGCTTTTGAAGATTTACGGCAACCGGTCAGCAATGGCCACATACCGCTTACACTGCGTTCTTCCGCTGCGTTTGTCGCTGGTTGTGGAGGTGACGACTCCAGCGGGCTTGCGGCGCCGCACGCTGGCCGCTTAGCGCCAACGGCAGTTGGCGAGCTTGCCGCGGCGACCCGCATTAACGTCGCGGGCTTTCACAGCGGCGGGGTGGGCGTCCGCGACCCGCGCCTCTTTCATCCTGACTTGGAGCCATGTTTTCGCGGTAGCGCGCTTTTCCTGGTGCCTCTTGCGAGGCGCTGGGAGTGTCGGCCGTAGTGTTTCCTTAGTTTGTTCTCTGCCGCTTCGTTTGCGTTCGCTCGCTTGTTTGTATTTTTTTTCTTTTCAGTTATCCTTGTGTAGCCTCTGCTTCCAACACGCGCGCTGCGCGTTCCATAAAAAAAAAGGCGGCGGAGAGGAGGGGAAAACTCTCCAAATTGTATTCCAAATATGTTTGATTAATGAAAGTTGTCTGATTCACAAAAAAATTTAGAATGTATCATATGGTATATGATTTTGAATCTGCGTCACTGACACATGGGACTGAAAGAGCATGATACTTTATGAGGCAAAAAAATAGTGCTTTTGTGAAACCGCACTCCAGACTAATGGTAGGTTTCTTAGACATGCTGATAGATCTTATTTGTGACTATAAATAAAGGCCAAAGTATTGGTGGGCTTGTGAAATCAACTCATTACATTTGGATTTTCTTTTTCTTGAATGAATTTGGTTTCTCTTTAATTTTCACCTGGTTAGTTGTGATACTATTTTTCTAAAATCCAATTGATTTTAAAAATATATATTTAGACCACATGCTCTAGGCCCACCAAAGAAAATGAGTTAGGCCGAAGTTGCCGGTTTGCATAAAAGTGCGGAAGTATATGAGGAAAGATGAAACATTTGATTATCTTTACAGAGTTTACCCTCTCTGTCTCCCACACTTTCACCAAATATTGTAAAAGATCTTACAAGACTGTAAAGTATTGTTAATTACAAATTACATAAGATGTTCACTTCAGAAACAGGTCCGCGGTTTTAGGAGAAGCCGTGTTATTTTTTATGGTCAGAAAAAAGCCGCTGAGAATCTACTATACTTATATAAGTATAATCCATTATCAATTAATTAATATAATTCTCCTGACATGCAAACTATCAATATCATCAACTGTCATATCATCCACCAATTTATATCATCCACATGCAACTGGTCCATCATTTATCACATCATCTTACATAGTACAATTTTTTTAAATAATTTACCTCACCTATATGATATTTATTTAAAATTATGTTTTCACCATTATATTTAGAACGAATGAAGTATTGTGCAACACTGGAGGTGCATGAAACAACAGTAAGACTATAGGCCCATCAGGCATGAGTTGCATAGGCAACCGACCCCACACTGCACTAGTCCCATTCCACGTCATGTTCCCTCATGGCATCGACTAGGGCGCAAGCAACGATTCTGTGCAATCGTGCAAGCAGGCAGTCTCAGCCAAGCGATTCCTACAGAACGGTGAGGTTGATTTTGTGCTTAAGTCCTACAACTGTGAACATTAGCTAATAACTCCCCTGCAAATTGCAAAGAAACACCGAAATCAACCCAATCGATCCCAAAATTGCCGTCGGTTGTCGAATTGCACAACCGCCACCCATCCTCACCTTCCGCTGCTGCTGTCCGTCCTCGCCTTCCACCGCCGTCATGGCCGCTATGGGTGCTTGGGTCTTTCGTGGGCTGCCGCAGCTCATCCTAGAGAACGATAAATAGAGGCATGCTTAGGTGTGGCTTCTGTGCCGCAAGAGAGGGCGAGAGACTAGGGCGATGGCGGCACAAGGAAGAAGAAGGCCGATCTGTTCCCGGCGAATGATATGTGTCGGTGTTTCGTTACCCTCCCATATGAAACGTTGGATTTTAGTGTTTCGTTGGGGATTTAGGAGGGGGGGGGTAGGCTATCTCTAACGTACACCGCAAACTTCAAAATGGGGTCGAAATGGGCACTGTAACTCACCAAAACCGTCTCCAATGGAGGATGCAAACACGCTACCATTATCGGTCGTGCTCCTCCTCGCGACGCACAAATAGAGCATGCTCTGTTGGCACCCATTCTCGCTACGCCTTCTCTCTCTCGCACACTTCCTTCTCCTCGGCTCCGGAGGTGGTCTTCTCACTGCTCTCTTTCGACGCGGCTGCCGACCGACCGGGCTCCTCACCGGAGAGGCTCCACTCCACCATGGCCGCTGTCGCCCACCACCCCGAGCTCCTCCTCGTGCCACGCGCGCGGGAGATGTCGAGCAGGGGGACGAGCTGCTCCACCATGACAGCCATCGCCCGCCTCCCCGAGCTCCTCCTCGACTCCTCCAATTCCACACGCCTCCTCAGCATCGGCTTCCTTGCTGGGCACCTCCCCGTCACTAAATCAAGGGAGGTGCTCATCCCGCGCCCGCGCGACCCCACCGTCATGCCACTCGTCCTCGTCATAGGGATAGAAATTGATGAAGACCCATTATCAGAATTCCATTGGAGAAAGTAATTCGTAAGTGACGCATCCGCGAGCTCACAGAAGACTTATTTTCCCTTTTGGATATCCGATTTGCATATTCTCGGAGATAGCCTTATTAGCTAATGTTTGTAGCCATACGGGAGGACCTAAGCACGAAATCAACCGTCAGGGTTAGATGGGCATCGCTTGGCGGAGAGTGCACGGGAATGGTGCTTGCACCCCAGTCGGTGCCTACATAGAGACGGTGGCATGGATGGTAACAAACAGAGCGAGCCCATTCTTCACCAACAGACAGCGGCACAAATCTTTCGGCCACACTGCCGCCGCGTTGGCCGGTTGTCCGCCTCATCCGCCATCCGCAGCTCCGGAACACTGACAGAGTACAGAACCGGCTTTCCCAAGGGCAGCGAGGGATTTCGGCGCCTCGCGGCTTCCACTCCCTTCTCCTGCGGAGCTTGCCCCATCTCCATCCTCCCGCGAGCTTCCGATTGGGGTGATACAACGCAGACCAGGAAAGAGGTATCATTGTTCTTTTCATTTCCCTTGTAGGACAGGAAATAAATTCGTCAGTCCAAGATTTCTTGTAGGACACAAACCGGCTCAAATTTCCTGTTCATTTTACAATCAGCCACTCAGTAATAATGCTGGTGTAGAATCAAATCACTGCACAAGCAGTTGGTAGGTTGCAGCATTGGAATGGTCGTCTGTACGTTCATTCCATTGAGGACTCAATTTTATTGTCCAAGTTAGATACGGGACGAGTAGAATTGGTGATAGAGCCGGGGAAGGGGGACAGGAGCCCAAGTAATCCTGCATCTCTTCTACTGTGCCTGCTTCCTAGAGCTAATTTTGTGGACATTGCCAAAGAAGTTTATGAAATAGTTACTTATGCATAATACAAAAAAAATATGGCTTGGGATTCATGAAAATAATATTTAGGAAACAGGTTTCTGGAGATATCCTGAACTAGATTTGTCGGAATTTATGTCTCCACATGTTTCTGGAATGTGCAGGGGCAGGGATTTCAGTATGCACCAATTGGCCCTGTCTTCGTTCGTTGTAACTTCCACCTCATTGCATAGCAATACCTTGGTATTCCCTGCTCGTTTCTCCCAAGGATGGCACATGCGACGCGTTCGCCGCCAAGTTCAGGCACAGGCACAAGGGCAGCTGCAATATAAAAAGCTGGGAGATTCAGACCTCCTTATCAGCGAGGTCACCCTTGGGACAGTACGTACAAAACCATCATCCCATTATTGCCACATGTTTTTTTCGGAGTTTCTTGATTATATCCTTTCCCAGATGACTTTTGGAGAGCAAAACACGGAGAAAGAAGCACATGATCAGCTCTCCTTTTCTTTTGATCAAGGCGTCAATATCCTTGATACCGCAGAAATCGTCAGTACAGACTGCTTCCTTAGCTTTATCAACTGTTTCTCGTATCTTTTGAAATTAAGTTATCAAGCTACTTTTTCCATTTCAAAATTCTTTCCCTTTTGGCCTTTAGTATCCAGTTCCAATGAACAAGGAAACTCAAGGGAGGACAGATCTATATATTGGCAGGTGGATGCAATCTAAGCCACGAGACAAGGTAAGCTTAATAGATCTCATGTTAAGGCTGTTTTGGATCGTTGGCTACTAAATCTGGCTAACAAAAGTAGTGCAGAGAGGCATGAAACCCAAAAACATTTACTTGTTTCATTGTTCTATATAGCTCTTTCCCTGAAGTTGATGCCGATGTTTAGGTTCTAGGAGCGTAGTTTTAGGAACAACACTCTCAATCACTAAATGCATGGTACCCAATTGCAAGTTTCCTCCTCTTTGGTGACATGTTTAAATGATCTCACTAAAAGATAGAGCTTGCCTGGTTTGTTCTCTTCGTTTTAGGTGATTTTGGCCACCAAAGTTGCTGGATATTCAGAACGATCCACTTTTCTTCGGGACGATGCAACCGTGGTGCGTGTTGATGCTTCTAATATCAAAGAAAGTGTTGAGAAGAGCCTTAAACGCTTGTCTACAGACTACATTGATTTACTTCAGATACATTGGTTAGATTCAGCTTCCACTTCAATAGTTGCATGTCTATCAGAAAGCATCATTAGGCTCATGTTATTTTGTTAGTATTTTGCTAGCGTACATCCCAGAATTTCGTTTAACAAGGCTATGCTCTTTGTTCTTATACCAAAAGGATATGCCTTAAATCCACATAAAATAGTATAAGCTTATTGACCCTTTATTATCATGTAAACAAGGTCTGAGGAAACAGGTCGGCAAGGTGCCTTTCCTGTGGGAATGTCTCCACAACGATTTTATATGTTTTGCTATCAGAATACGAGGTCTTAAAAATAATTAAACAAAGAGGCTAAACAAACTCTGAGAACATGGGAAGGGTTACAAAATGTCATATTATGTTTAGCATGTATTCTATTTATGTTTGTTGGGGAAAATAGAAAATAAATGTAGATTTCTTGTTCGATGAACTAGAAATCTTATCCTAACGATAACGACAACAATTTCAGAACTGTTTATTTCACCTTTTTTAACATCATCTTTTTTTAGTGCAGTTCTTTTGATTTTCAATACAGCTCAACAAAATATACATTTGTGATTGTTGTGTTTTCTCTTCAGGCCAGATAGATATGTGGGTCTATTTGGAGAATTTAGTTATAATCCAACCAAATGGAGGCCAAGTGTCCCATTTGAGGATCAATTGAAGGCTTTCCAGGAGCTAACTGATGAAGGAAAAGTAAGATTTCTATATTTTATTTTTTTATTCGAGCGATGATTAAACATTTTTTCTTAGACGGGACAAATATTACATGTGCAACGACATATCTGTTCTTGGTATGGACACAACTTACAACATAAGCTGGTACCTACAATTACAAGGATGTCAGCTGATATGGACACAACTTGTACTATGAGCTGACACCTTAGTATTGACAGTTCATTCAGAAGGCAATTAAGAACATCAGGATTATTAATCATTGTCGGATTTGTATCTCTGCTCCAGGTTCGCTATATTGGTGTTTCCAATGAGACCTCGTATGGAGTTATGGAATTTGTACATGCTGCGAAGGTTAATGGCCTTCCAAAGATTGTGAGCATCCAGAACAGTTATAGTCTAATTGTGAGATGCCGTTTTGAAGGTGAGAAGATAGCTTCAATCCATTTGCATGGTTCATTCAAGCTCTCTTTGTGATGGTCTCATCTCTTAAATTGATTCCAATTTCTCAAAAAAAATTTAAAAAATCAGTGGGTCCAAGTCTTGGAAACAGCCTCTTGCAGAAATACAGGGAAATGTTGCGTAGATAAGACCCAAAGTGGTCGGACCCTTCCTTGGACCCGGCGCAAGCAGGAGCTACGTGCACTAGGCCGCCCTTTAAAAAAAATCATTTGTCTATTGTACAAACATAGGTAAATTACCAATAGTCTTTTGCACCAGGTTCTTCATATGAGGTGTTTCAGATGAGCAAAATGAAGGCTTCTTTCATTGGGTCACAACAAATTTAATATATACTATAACATGGGGAAAATGGCGTATGTGCATCTGATATTTCCCCAACAAACATGTGCCGTCAGCAAGTTTCATTATGTGAGATATTTGGGAAAGGGCAATGAGGATTTGTGCTAACATATTGTGTGTATACCAGTGCAGCCAAAATGCTGGATTTTAACCACATTTTCTTATCATTACAGTTGATCTTGTTGAAGTTTGCCACCCAAATAACTTCAACGTTGGATTGCTTGCCTACTCACCACTGGCTGGTGGCGTTCTAACTGGGAAGTACCTTGACGCAAACTCTGACATCTCAAAGAGTAGACTAAATCTCTTCCCTGGATACATGGCACGCTATAACGAGTCACTGGCTAAGGTATGATGGTTTGACAATGAGAAATTAATTATTTTCCAATCATATGGAGTTATGTTCCTTTTTACACATAATAACTTTGACTATGACAAACTTTGTTTGGCAGGAAGCTACAAATGAATATGTAAAGCTTGCAAAGAAGCATGGGCTAACTCCAGTGCAGCTTGCCCTCGGCTTTGTGCGTGATCGTCCGTTCACAGCTAGTACCATCATTGGAGCAACTACCATGGATCAGTTAAAGGAGAACATTGATGCCTTTACCAGTGCTCCACGCCCTCTGCCACATGAAGCCATAGATGACATCGAGGATCTTTTCAAGAGATACAAAGATCCAGCAATTCTTTAAGGATGCAGAGACCTGGCAGAGATAAGCATTTGAGGATGATGCTATTTCATTCATGCTGATACATATGGTTAATACCATCAGAATTTTTTTAATGTGGTACGTTGAGTATTAAAAGTTCTTGCATAGTGTAAAGAGAGTCCAAGAGGAGGCATTCTTTTACATCTGATCAGTTACTCAAATTTTAAATTTCTCCCCTATCATGTTACTTAAACACAAGAATTGTCCCATTTTTTTTTGAATTTCCATACCCGTAAGAAGGCTATAACAGTAGTATGCAACTGATGTATGGATCATGTAATAAATTGGACCTGTGTGTTTCATGATAAGAACAAAGAAAAATGCAAGGGAGGCAAAGAAACATTTCTTACCTGATTTTAGGTCAAGCAGCTCCTCCAGCACTGGCTTCCCCTGCAATCCAACTGTATCTTATCTTCCGACAATTACATCGTTGTCCTGGCTCTGCGTTGATGTCCTCTCCAGTGTTTCTTGTATGAACTATGGCTTTCTCAATTTGCATCTCTTCGAGAGTAGTTGTAGACCAGTAGTTCAATTAGTAAGAAAGATTTCTTGTTGGATTCTTTTTCTATAGCTATGTTCGATAGGCAATTAGGAACTAGAACTGTATTCTTAATTAGTGGTCTCCTTATACAGGCATAGTAGACTTTTTTGTTTCGCTCCAACGTCTCACAATCAGGATTACAATATATGAGCGGTTAAACTCATCAAGACATGGCAGTAACTTTACCTGTTCCATTCCAGATCTATTTATATAGAAATTGAAAAGGTTCATCCAATTTTTGTCCTTCAGTCATGCAGGAAGGAAGCAGGCAATGCGTGTCCTTCAGTCATGCAGGAAGGTTCCAGATCTAGTTACTTCAACGTCTAGCTTACGCATGAAGGAAGCAGGAAATGCGTGCCGATGTTTCTTGAATTCACGCCTTAAGGTGAAGGCACTTTGGTGCCTTTAAGCTATTTTTTCTCCATTGGATTGCAATGGAAAGGCTCAAATCACCAGAATCACTACAATGTAAAAATCTACAATACCATATGAACAGTAAAGACTCTCACTCATATGACTAGTTTGGGGTGGGCATGTATTTGGCTCTTTGTGTGGCCGATGCAAAATGCATAACCCTTTTATTGGCTCATCCCCAATCTAAAATCCATATCGTGGGCGTCCTCCGCTGAGGAGCCCCCGGCCGCCGCCCCCACCAATCCCGCCAAGGTCCCCACGTCGGCACCGTCCAAGAAGAAGAAGTCCAAGGCTCCGTCGCTGAGGCTACCTGCCATGAGAAGGCAACAAGACAATATCGTGCCATGACAAGGCAACAACATAATATCGAAGAAGGTGGAGGAGGCGGCGCAGGCCAGAAATGGTAGGGTCATCGACACTGGCCTAGAGTGCAAGGAGCACGTGCAACGCCACCCCGCAAGGATTCTTGGTGGATCTGGTGACAGACAAAGCCGGTGACATGATGGCAGGTGTAAGCCACAGTGGAGAAGGGAGAGATGGTTCATCTCGTGCCGCCGTCATTGCTTGGCCGGTGTTGGGGATGCAGGCCCAAGGCTCCAAAAGGTTCCCTTAGCCTCACCAGGCATATAAGGCTTCAGAAATACAAACTAACAGTTCCACCTTCGTTCTTAATAACATCTTTCCACAAGGCGACAGAGACAACCAGCGACGGAGGTCTCGGTCAACCATTGCACTGGAGGTTCTCTGGGTGGAGGATCTAGTCAACTATCACGCTTGAGGTCCTTGAGGCGACGATGGTATCAGAGCTCCAGCCAACACTGAAGCATTCATCGACGTCAGGGGCCTTCAAACAAAGGCGTTGCCATGACGAACACACGTCAGTAGCTGATAGCCTCAAAATAAAGTACTTACAAGTTGTAAATAACGGTAATGACCCGTGACCATATAATCAATGTGAGACCCGGGGCAGCTAGGGACTGTTCAAACAATATTTATGGACTCCTAGGTGTCCCTATAAATAGACCCCCAAAAGAACATAACGTACATTTATTCCACGTGTCGCGAGACCTTTGCACAAATGCCTTCGCGCCTTTTCTCATTCCGGCTCGCGTGCTTTTCCTTTAACCCTCGCACCTTTTGCTCCCTGTTCGGGTCGAGGTCTTCGGACTTTGAGTTCCAACAGCCGCAACCAGGAGGAGCTATGGTATGTGGGCAGACAGTACGGCGGAGGAGCGGGGAACGCGAGTTGGACAACCTTGCTGCGGGGCAGTGCCGTTGAAAGCGGCGGAGTTCGACTGCGTCCCGCTATGGATCAAGAAGCGCATGCAGTGGTGGCGGGAGCCATGCCTCAATGGGGTGTGTGTCAGTGGAAGAAGGAAGAAAATGCATTAGATAAGAGAGAATATGTAATTTGCATTTTCTCTCTCCTCGTATCTGAAATGCATATCCGGTTGCAGATTGCAAAATGATGTTTCAGTCCGTAGTGCAAAGTAGATATGCATGTCCAAATACAGTGTGTGTTGCATGTCCAAATGCAAAATAGATATGCATGCTTTCAGCTTCTTCTTTTTTAGAAAGACTGACATGCTTTCAGCTGGGAAGTGTATGCAGCACAATTATGAGAGAACAATTCATGGTCTGTCAGACTTATCACGCTCCAATGTACTACTAGTACATACAAACCCTCTCCTGCAGTTACTGCAGAGGATCCTCTAGACGGGGGCGTTGCTCCACAAACTTCTAGAAACAATGCAGCTGGGCTGGATAGGAAGGTATGATAATGCTGGAAAACACAAGTATAAGAGGACAAACACTGAGCAATTCTAGACATTGTAAGGTGAGCGTCGTCTTTCACATTTGCACATCATCATACACGCAAATTTAATTACAAACTACACGCCAGTTACTCTGCAAGCCCAATAAGTTGCTATGCTTAGAAAACCATGTCCTAACTCCTAAATGTACCATCTATACATTGCAGTAAGACCAGTTAAAGAAAATCAGTCAACAAATGGCCAGGTGAGTTCCTTCGGTTTTGGCAAATGGGTCATGTTTCGTGTTTATATTTCTGCAGAATGCTGTACCTCACCATCATCAGAGTAGTCAAAATCTTGAGCTTTCCAATCGTGTTTTTTCAAGGGATGACCTCCCTTCTCTGCTATTTCCAGGTCATGTAATTCAAGCTGCTTTCGCACCCAGGGAGGGTCATCTGGGTGAAGCCATATCTTCTCATTATTGTCCTTGTGCTTAAAATCAGGGCATTTGACATATGGTTTGGACTCTTGGTTATCCCACCATTCAGAAGGGTTGACAAAGAAAACTTGCCACAGGAAAAGTCGGTCTATGTACTTGTTTTCTTTTTCCATTTGAGCTAAAAAAAGTAAACAACAGATAGAAAAAAGACTTGATAAGAGATGGGTAGGCTACAATGCAGAATTGTACATGAAACGGGCAAAACATACGGGTGACAAATGCCGTTGATGTCAATGATGAATCCAGTGAGTCAGCAGCACTCTGATGCCTCCTACTTTGATCAAGAACATAATTCAGCTCATTGACGACAATCTGTAACATGATATGTTTCAAATTAAAAGTGCATGAAAGAAAAGAACGTCGACACATATCCTGACAACTAATAACCATAGCAAGATTTTTACTAAAGCTCAATTTGCAAACATTTTCCTCTCTACAATACTGTGGAATTGACACAAAGAACAAATGTATTTATAGAATCACATCGCAGCAAAGGTTGGGTAAGTAATAGAAACTTATATGAATGTATATCTGATCAAAGGCTGCTCAAGTGTTTTACAGCTGATCATAGGCTGCCAATGTACGAGGAACATGTTAAAAAGACAAAACATATCTACATACAAAACATAGGTAGGCTGGTACAAATACAATTGTTTTAACAAGAAATTAAATAGAACGTTAAAACACTGAGAAAAAAGTTACCGCTATCAGACCTTATAGATAATGTACCGTTCACCTTATTGATAATGTACCGTTCACCACTTGAATTGACTTTATGATAGGAACTTAGAACACCAGATACATAGACCAGGTCATTATGCTTCAAGTGCTCAGGCTAACATTCGCCAGCTCACCTTCTAAATGCAATGTTACCCTGTTCAAAGTTCTTAAATTGTGAGGACAATGATAGAATCTCGATTTTGTTCAAACCAAATACAATAATCTTAAGTTGAATACAGTCTGTCTATGCAGTTAACTCATGCCCTGTGACAAAAACTCGGAAACATTAATCTTCATTGAGGAACTTCTGTTGCCGGTTGCTGTGTTTCATAAAAGAAACCTGTTCTTAACTAGGTGCCTGTTACCTAATAATGTGTTTGCTACTAGCCAAAATTTGGACCGCATGTTGAAATTTAAAATAATTTGGCAATGCAAATAACATACAAATTTGTTTGCCAAACTAATTATATGGGGAATCGTCTTCTTAACAAACTGACAAATTAAAATTGTAACATTAAACTAAATTTATTTTTCTAAATTCTCATGAATCAGGTCTCTTCAAAAGCCAATTATACTAAAACAAACAATCTAAATGAAATCATGCATTATGGGAATGAAAACATAAAATTAAATACTTCCTGTTCTGGAGAAGTGGGAAAGGCAACACTAATTTTTTTTTGTGTACGAAAACGAAACAACACAATGCTATTCGTGATGGACTAAATTATTTTACACGAACAAGCTAGACCTTCAAGTTACATACTTGCACTCAAAAGCATGTCAGAAGACTGACATTAGGAGTTAGAAAACATCTTAGAACCATAAAAAACTATTAATTCATTGCATTTGATCCAACTGCCAACATCTGACTAATTCGGTTCGGTTCCGTTCAAGTAGGGTTTAAGACCTTACAGGAATCCATTGTCGTCCACATGCCAGAAAGCAGAATCCACACAATACAAAAAAGCAGGACAAAGGAACCAATCCATGGTCGCCCCACATCATGCACCAGCAATCCAGCGTGCAGAGAACATTAGGAAGTTGCCACTACTGGGGGGAAACAGGAAGGAGGGACTCAACGTGAACCAGGAAGAGCTCGAGGAGGGCGCGGACGACGGAGGAGTAACGGAGAGGAAGGTGTACGCCTTGGGGTCTTCGTCGCAGCTGTCATGATGGGGCATCACCAGTGCAGCGAGACGGCCGATGAGACTGCACGAGTTCCGGGTGAGCTTCCACCTGGGCACGGCAGAGGGGGACCGCAGCATGGAGATGCGATACGCCACGCTCTCCGCCTACCCATAGCCTCTGCATCCGCCGCGTCCACGTGGAATATCCGCCGGAGCGCAGCCGCCGGAAATCGCGTCGCGGCGGCTCCGGCCAGGAGCCGCCGCAGCATGTGAACCGTGGAGTTCGGCCGCAGAAGAGTTTGGACTTTGCAGCAGCACGGGCCGATTATGCATCAAGCGACTGAAAAGTGTGTCGGGCAGCCCAATAATGGCCCAACTTCGACGCTAGCGCGGGAAGCCCAGGTAATATTTTTATTGTATATGTGCATTCGACTCTTTGACATTCCACTTTTTTATAAAAAAAAGTAACTTCAAGGATACACTGCTCATTTTTATATTTGAAAAACCACGTTCATAAACTAAGGAAATCAATTCAACATTTCAAACAAAAAAATTGAATTCCTTTTATATGCATTAAATGTTTTGAAAGACTTGAATCAAAATGTTGGGAAAATAATTTCAACATTTTCTGTAAAAGTGTTAAAAGTACACTTTGAATGTTGAAATTCAACTTTCAAGTTTTTGAATTTTCAATGAAATATTGAAAATAAAAGTATATTATTCTCATTTTTGAATTAATTTCAACAAAATAGTTAGTTCAGACTTTGAAATTTTTTAAACCCAAATCCCACACCAAGCCACCGGGAAACTCAATCATAGGATGGCATTCCTTCGTAGTGCTTTTCTTCATTGCATCATTAATGTCTTCTCCAGCATGTGCTCAAATCTTCAGCACCGCAAGATGAGAAAGCTCTTTTGGAGCAACCGAATGCATAGGAAATATGCGATGTTGGACAGAATGTTCTGTGCACACCACACCCATTCCAGTTATGC
>VSTD030000984.1:0-14088 GCA_008808055.3 Sporobolus alterniflorus
TAAACAGGCATGGTGCGAACACAAATGATATGCTACTCTTCAATGACATCATCCATCACCTAGATCTAGTTGAAGTGAAGGATAGAACCTATATATACATTGAGTAATATGCAGGATAATTGTCTTCTTGAAAAATTGGATTGGGTTTTTACAATCACCAACCGGACTCTGGTGTTCCCTAACACTATGTTATGCACTCCCTCAGATTGTTTCAGACCATGTGCCATATGTTATTTAGATGGAATCATCATTTCCTAAGTCAAATATTTCAGGTTTGAGAATTATTGGATCTCTTTTTCTAACTTCCAGCCCAGTGTGAATCATTTCTGGAATCTGCCAGTTCACAAAGACAACATTGCTCACTTAAATCACAGCTAAATTGATAATGCTGAGGAGAGGAATGGAGCAGGGAACTATCAAAGCTAAATTTTGTCCTGGCATTGCTAGATGGCCTAGAAGAACAAAGATCACTCTCCCTTTTAGAAAAAAAACTTTAGAAAGCAGCTGAAAATGCACCTCCTGAATCTTTTGGAGGCTAAAAAGGTTTATTGGAAGCAAAGATCAACCATTCGGTGGGTCAAATTTAATGATGAGAATACTAAGTTATTTCATGCTATTGCTACACAGAAGTTCATAAAGAATTATATTAGTCAGCTGCAATTGCCTGATGGCTCTCTGGCAGTAGACCATGATCACAAGGCTGCCTTGTTGTGGCCTTCCTATAAGGAGAGATTAGGCCAAAGTGACTGTGATCATATAATTTTTGACCTCAATGCCATCATTGGCCCAGCAGAACCTCAGATGGATACTCCATTTAGTACAGAAGTAATTGATGCAATAGTTTTCAGCTTGCCATTTGATAAAGCTCCTGGACCATATGGCTTTAATGACCTCTTCATCAAGAAATATTGGCCAATTATCAAACTGGACTTCTATGCTCTGTTTCAGGGTTTCTATAATGGTTAAGCTGATCTAAAGAGCATTAATAGTCTCTTCATCGCTCTGGTGCCTAAATTGCAAACACCTCCGAGTGTCAATGATTTTAGACCCATGCTTGGTGTTCCAATCAAATTATTAACTAAGCTCTTGACTAATAGATTGCAGAAGGTAATCACAAAAATCATCCATGTTAATCAGTATGGTTCTATCAGAGAAAGGACTATACATGATTGCTTAGGTTGGGCTTTTCAATATCTGCACTTATGTCACACCTCAAAAAGAGGGATAATTATACTGAAATTAGATTTTGAAAGAGCTTTTCACAAAGTAGAGCATCATGTAATTATTGATATGTTGCAAAGGAAAGGTTTTTCTGCCAGATGGATCTCTTGGATACAACATATTCTTAACTCAAGGACATCACAAGTTCTGCTTAATGGGGTGCCTGGTAAAATAATACATTGCAGAAGAGGAGTGAGGCAAGGGGATCCCTTCTCACCCCTGCTCTTTGTACTTGCGGCTGACTTGTTACAGAGCTTGGTTAATGAAGCTTTCCAGAGACAGCTAATTTCACTGCCATTATGTTCTTCATATGGACAAGATTACCCTATTGTCTAGTATGCTGATGATACTTTCATAATCATGCCAGCAGTCGCTAAAGAGCTGTTCTTCTTCAAGTGTCTCCTCCAGTCTTTTGCAGCATCAATTGGGTTAAAAGTGAACTTCAACAAATCATTTATAGTGCCAATCAATGTGAATGAAGAGAAGACACCGATTCTAGTAGGAACACTAGGCTGTCAAATTGAAACCATGCCTTTTACCTTATCTCGGTTTGCCTCTGGGTATGACTAAGCCTCTGGTTAAGGATTTTATGCCATTGTTGTCTAGAATTGAAAAAAGGTTAATGGGTATTGCTCCCTTTACTTCATATGCTGGTCGGCTCACATTGGTAAATGTTGTTCTATCAGCATTACCAACTTACTATATGTGTGCTTTAGAACTCTGAGTTGAAATTATTGATCAAGTCAATAAATACAGACAACATTGTCTCGGAGAGGGTCAGATCTCAACAAAAAAGATAATTATCTAGCAACTTGGAGGAAAGTGCAGAGGCCAAAATCCCAAGGTGGTCTAGGCATCATTAATCTAGCTACCCAAAACAAAGCCCTGCTATTGAAGCATCTGCACAAGTTCTTTAACAAAGTGGATGTGCCCTGGGTGGATCTCACATGGAAAGCATACTACAGTGCTTCTTTAGCTCCACAAGCAAGAAGCCTGAGAGGCTCTTTCTGGTGGAGAGATTTGTGTAGGCTTTTTGATCAATACAGAGGATTGGCCAAACCAAGAACTAGTAAAGGAGACACCACCATGTTCTGAAAAGATATTTGGAATTTTGGACCTCTGCAGCAATTATATCCACACCTCTTTTCATTTGCTAAAGAGCCAAACTGTTTGATGAGCAGATTCATGAGTCTTCTACCTGATTACAGCAAGTTGTTTCAACTACCGTTCTCTGTGGCAGCATCACATCAGCTAGTAGAGTTAAGACTCCCTAGAGAAATGGAATAGAGAACCCAATGATAATGACTGTTGGACATACATATGGAGATCTGGTATTTTCACTTCCAAACAAGCTTATGACAATTTGATCGGCCATGCATAGGCACCACTCCCTTTCTAGTGGATTTGGAAGTCCAGATGTGAAGGCAAACACAAGGTACTTTTTTTGCTATTACTCAATGACCGACTAAATACCAGAAATCTTCTCAGAAGAAAAAGATTCAGCATACCCTCTGTGAACTGCATTATGTGTAATCGTGGCCAAGAGGAAACACTGAAGCATCTATTCTTTGAGTGTGAATTTGCTCAAATATGCTAGATAGTAATCCATTTGTTGTGGGACCTTCAATTGCCAGTGATAGAAATGATTGAGGATGGTCGCAGGAATTTTCAGCATGCATGCTTCATGGTGGTTACTGTGATAGCAGCATGGTCAATCTGGATACACAGGAATAACTTCATCTTCAATGGTGTGCAGACTTCTCCTAGTCGATGGAAGAAGGAATTTAGAGATCTATTTAACCTGTGTAAGCATAGGGCAAAGGCAGAGTTAGAGATGGATATGACATCTTGGCTGTCCTCTCTATAATTGCTTGTAAATAGATAGTGTGTAAAGTCTGTTTTATGTTTCAATAAAAGCACAGTAGGAGATTTCCCCTCCTATTTCGGTTAAAAAATGCAACAATTGCTAGGAGAATCCGAACAGACTTTAGTATAGCGACGGATGAAAATGTTTCATCATAGTCAACATCATGAATCTGTTTAAAACCTTTCACCACCAATCGTGCTTTATAGATGTGAACATTTCCATCCTTTACCATTTTTTACTTGAAAATCCATTTGCATCCGATAGGTGTCATACCATTGATTGGATCAACTATGTTCCAAACTTGATTGTCATGCATGGATTCTAGTTCAGATTGCATGGCTTCAAGCTATTTCTCAAAGTTAGACCCCATCATTGATTACGTGTAAGTCATGGGCTTATCATTGTCCAACAAAAATATGTCACGCTGCTCCGTGGTTAGGAGTGTTAACTTTTCAGTTGCGTGATGTGCCATTGTAGACCTACGTGGGGTTGGTGCTTCAACATCTAGTTGTACAACATCTTGTACCTCCTGTATAGGTTCAGTGGGTGCTAAAACATTTTTTGGTGTTTCTCGAATTTCTTTAAATTGCACCTTGCTCCAACTAACTCATTTAGAGAGAAACTCTTTCTTCAAAAAGACACCATTGCAAGTGACAAACACTTTGCCCTCCACTTTATTATAAAAATAATATTATTTGGTTTCCCTCAGATACCCCACAAAGAAATATTTGTCTGATTTTGGAGTGAGCTTATCTAACATCAAACGTTTGACATAAGCCTCACATCCTCAAACTTTGAGGAAAGAAAATCCAGGTCATTTCTCAATCCATATCTCATATGGTGTCTTCTCAACCGACTTAGTTAAAACCCTGTTTAGTGTAAACACAACAATTTTAAGAGCATAACCTCAAAAGTATAGCGGAAGATCAGTTTGGCTCATCATTGACCTAACCATGTCTAACAAGGTTTGGTTCCTTCGCTCGGACACGCCATTCTATTTAGATGTTCTAGGCGGAGTTAACTGTGGAACAATTCTACATTATTTTAGATGATCACTGAATTCAAGGCTCAAATATTCACCTCCACGATCGGATAGTAGAAATTTAATTGTCTTGCCTAGTTGATTTTGTACTTTATTCTGAAATTCTTTGAACTTTTCAAATGATTCTGACTTATGCCTCATTAGGTAGATATATCCATATCTAGTAAAGGCATCATTAAAAGTAATAAAATACTAAAAACCACCTCTGGCCACAGAGCTCATTGGTCCACATACATCAGTATGTACAAGTCCTAACAAGTCACTCACCCTCCCACTCTGACCAGTGATAGGTGTTTTAGTCATCTTCCCAAGTAAACAAGACTCGCATGTGCCAAATGCTTCAAAATCAAATGAGCTAAGCAAACCATCTTTATGGAGTCTCTCAATGCGCTTCTCATTTATATGACCTAAGCGACAATGCCAAATAAAAGTGGAATTCAAATCATTGAGTCGAGCCCTTTTCGTATTAATGTTACAGACAGACTTATTCTCAAGATCAAGAACATATAATCCATTCACCAATGAACAATGAGCATAGAAAATACCATTATAATAAATTAAACAACACTTGTTCTTTATTACAATCTCATAACCATCAATTTCTTCCAAACATGAAGAAGTGATAATGTTCTTACATAAAGCAGGAATACAATAATAATTATTTAATTCCAAAACTAGTCCCGAGGGTAATGGCAAGTGGTAAGTGTCGACTGTTGTGGCCGCAACCTTTGCTCCATTGCCGACACAAACATCCAACTTGCCCTTTGCAAATCTTCTAGTCTAACTTGGCCCCTACAATGACTTGCAGGTGTGAATCATCGATCCAGTATCAAATACCCATGAGTCATTAGAAGACACTGCAATATTAATTTCTATAACATCTATACCTAAAGTGGAAGTCTCACTTCCTTCTTCTTCTACTCATCCAAGTACTGCTTGCAGTTCCTAAACCAGTGTCCCTTCTTATGGTAGTAGAAGCATTCTTCATCAGGAGAAGGACCAGACTTGCCTTTTGTCTTAGTCTTAGAGTTTGGGGGCTCATCAGACACCTTTTACTTGCTTTTACCCGTGGGAGGCGTCCAATGCTTCCTCTTCTTCTTCTCCTTTTGAACCATTATCACATGATTGGAGTTTTTCTTAATACTTTCCTCGACTGTTTTAAGCATCCCATGCAATTTATCCAACATTTTCTCCATGCCATTCATATGAAAGTTCATAATGAATGGCTCATACCTCGCCGAAAGTGGCTGGAGAATCACATCAGTAGCCAGGTCATCCTTGAGCTCAGAACCAAGCTTGTCCAAAGTCTCAATGTAACCTATATTTTTTATCACATGAGGACTGACTGGGCTACCTCTGCATGCTTACACGCAAACAAGGCTTGTGAGATATTATACCTCTCATCTCTTACTTGGTTCTCAAACATTCCACACAACCCATGAATCATATTGTAAGCATTAGCATGCTCATACTATTTTTGTAGATTAGGGGACATTGTGACAAGCATGATGATAAGGATATCCTCTGGTGTAACTATCGCATATGCACAACCCATGCAGGTGTTGGTGGTCCGTAAGCCCAACAGATAAATCCGCAAGCGTACGGATGCCAATTATAGTAGCTTTCAAACAAGAGTATTCTCTAGGGTTATCGTATCCATAGGGACGGAGGCGGAATAGTAATCTTATCTGTACCGCACGATAACTTTAAGATGTAGAGATAAAGTCTAGCCTAGGTAAGAGTAAGGGGAGGGGCCCACATACCGGTCCAGCTACATGGTGGATTATAAAGCCCTAACAAGACTATCACTCTTGCGGGTACCACAAAACAATTTGTATGGCCGGTAGCGCCTCAAGCATAGACAGTCACTTTGACACCTCATTGGTTGTGATGTCTAGGACCATCCACCTGATCAGGGTAGTCATTCTCTAAGGTATCGAATAGTAGTCGCTACACTGGGTTCCACTACTATCGATGGTGTTCAGATGAGGGACCATATATACGACATGACAAAACCTGATTCTACTATATGATATGTAAATGCACAAATAGTAAAAGAGAAGAGGATGGATAACTTACTATAATTTGGCAAATTACCTAACTCTGAGGTAATGTCATAGAGAACTCCCGACAGGCTAGGACTCCAGCTACACTAGAGGGACTCAAGTGCCAACTCTCTGATGGAATTCGCAGAATTCTCCTAGAGCTTCCTCGCTCAGGCAAACTAGAGCCAGAAGACTTTGTTGAACCCCGAAAGATTTTGATAGAGCTTCTGTGCTTGAGCTATTACGAGGACTCCTGACAAGTCGGAGAGCCCACCGAACCCTCAAAACCTCACCCCTCTACCTATTCTAAAATATGGAAGTGGAATCACTTGGAAGCTAAAACTTCAACTCTGATCTGATTTTCACCGTGGAGAGTGTGAGGCCTTTTATAGGGGAGTGGAGTTGGTGCCTTGGCTGAAGTAGAAGCCGGGATGGACAAATGGCATGCCGGGTGGCCAACATGTGGCTGGCCGACCAGGAATTGTCATGCAATTGACTCTTTCAAGTCGATAACTCATCCACGTTGCTCTAGGAAGTGTTCCCGCCAAGGAAACCCGGGAACCACCACAATTAAGGGTTGGCCAGCCAGCCACCCTTTGAGCCCATTCGGCCTCTGGCTTGGCCCACTTCATCTCCTCCTGTTGTAGAGCCCATGACTTTAGTCATCTTCAATTTATAGAGAATATTCACAGATTTTACCCCATGAAGATGTTATTTCTTCATCTGATGTCCCTAAAATAATAAATCAACAAAACTCGTAGAACTCGTTAGAAATAAGTATCTATTCTCTATATCTCATATGAAATATGAAAATCTTGGTGGTGAAAATGGGTGTTTTACGACAGCCAACACCCTCACCCGCACTTAGATCTTTGCTCATCCCGAGCAAAGAGAAGAATCGAACCCTGGGGACATTAGCAAAAACTCTATTGCTTAAGAACATAAAGACAACTCATAATTCATACCTGGGCTTTGTGGCAGTGTCTATTTCTTGAACCATGGGATGTTGAAATATTGGAACAACCATGTTGCATTACCTTCTAGTCAGTTGCTTGTGACCACATGATTTATTCTTACCTTCTCCCCTTTGTTTCTCAAGCTTTTGTCACTCAGTCACTCATCCTCCCATGCCACTCTTTTCCTCTCGGTTATAAGATATGTGGTGGTTCACTCTTGAGAGGTACCTATGCTGCATTTTGTATATCATAAAAGCAAAGGAAAATTCTAGAGAGTCATGTGGCATGTAATCTAGGTTGATAAGAAATGACTTAGTGTATAGGGGAGAAAAGGAAAAATCAAGGATTAGAAGATAGTGCAAATGGAAATGATATGTGGGTATGGATGAGGCCACACATCGAATTTTGCACTATAAGGAAAATGTGATCTCCATTTTCACTTTCTTTTCAGCAGGTCTCTCCCACTTGACTTGAAGTTCTCATCATCTTTTCTCTCTCTTTTTTCATGGAGCTTTGCATGCCCTTTGTATTGGCAGATGAGGTTTCACCTCTTTTCCTTTTGTTCCTTGCTCCTTTTCTTTCTCTCTCTTTTTTTTTGATGATCCTTCTTTTGTTGGGGAGAGACTCTTCTTACAAGAATTTTGCTTATGTGGAGGGCCACTTGATGGGTAGGATCAAAGTTGGGGGCAAGGAATGGAAAAGGGATGTATGGAGTTTGTGGAGTGCTTGGTGGAATGGAATGTTCTCTATTCAATGTGAATGCGACATTACCAAGTGTGATGTGGTGGAGGCTAGAAAATCAAAGTTTAATGAACGAATGAATCAACCAAGATAATGCCACAAACTCTAGAGAATTAACATTTGCAAAAACTCAACAAAATTGCAAGCATGGTAAAAGCATACATATTCTAAATATTTGGCTCTGGGTGGTATATAGGTAAGCTTGAGATTAGGGGCTAGGCATGCTCGATATGTGGATAACTTAACCAAGCATAAAGACCAACAAGGATAAAGTAAACCAGGTTATATCACATCATCAACATCTAGGCAAGACCATCCCGAATATATGGTGCCCAAAGCATGAAACTACTAAGTTGGAATCTATGTTCAAGAGCAATTTATCGAAAAGAAATGAGGTTCTTTTAATTAGTATATGACAAGCATGGATATGATAAAATAGACTTACAAGCAATAAGAAAAAGATCTAGAAATTCAAACTATTGGTGACCCACTAATTTTCAAAATTTTAAGAAATTTACTCACCACCATGGCCTATGGACCATGAAGCTTAACCCGTGCATCACCACACACCTTAGGAGAAGAAGGGGAACACATTGGGATTTGGCCCGGGCCGAGAGGCCACAAAACCTAGCCGACCAGCCGTAGGGTTGGCCGGGCGGCCACCTATTGTGCCCAAATCTCCCTATTTTCAGCACACTCCTCTGTTTCTTGGCCTACAACTGGATGGTTAGAACAGTGCACCCACTTGGTGCTCAAAAGCACACCAAGTGAGGTAATAAAGAGATTCCAACTTCCAAAAATTATAGAATAAATTTCATTGAGGGACTTTTTATTTATTACAACAGAAAGGGAAAAACCTAATGGCACGTCTAAACCTAGTGCCTTATTCTACTTCTCTTAGGCACCCTATGGAGATGGTTCATTGTAGAGCAAAGGGTCGCCTAAAGCCTTAGCGAAGCACTTGGGAAGATAAGTGAAGAGGATGGGGATGAATTGAAGGATTAAATAGGAGAGGGTCACCCTAGTCAGGCTATTCTCGCGGAGTTTTCCCCTTAAGAGAATGTAAACGTTGTGTATGCAACGGGATAAACTCAACGGGAAAGACTGAGCTAGTTTGGCTTTGAGAGAGGGCCGGGTGGCCACACTTTCCCCCCAAAAAGTGTGGGTTTTGGCCCACACCCTCCTTAAGAATCCTACAATTCATTTCTATTCTCTCCTTTCTAAAATTTGGAAATCCTAATCTAAGGATAACTACGCTGTTAAGGTAGCACAAAACTTGTAGATGTAATAATTCTAGCTCGAGGAAGTCGAGGACATCTATTTGCTCAAAATCATGGGGTTCTGGCTCAAGGAATAATTTGAGGCATTGACCATTCACCTTAAATGTATCTCCGTCATTGCACTGGAGTGTTACGGCGTCATGGTCAGCAACATGCAACACTAGATATGGGCCTTCCCACTTACTACAAAGCTTACCATGACCAAATAAATGAACACGAGAGCTAAAAAGAAGTACCTTATCTCCCGGCTTGAATTGTTTGATCTTGATTCGCTTGTCATGCCATCTTTTAGTTCTTTCTTTATATAACTTGGCACTGTGGTAGGCTCTCCCTCCATTCCTCAAGCTCAGCAATTTGGATCTTTCATTTATTACCGGCCGCCTTGAGGTCCATCTTCCACTTTTTTATAGTCCAGAATGCCTTGTGTTCAAGTTCTACAGGAAGATGATAAGTCTTCCCATAGACTAGCTGATAAGGAGTCATACTAATCGGCGTTTTGAAGGCCGTTTGGTACACCCACAAGGCATCACTAAGCTTACTCCTCTAGCCTTTGCCCATCTCATTCACCGTATTCTAAAGGATATTCTTGATTTGCTTATTTGAAGTCTCTACCAGGCCACTTGTTTGGGGGTGATAAGGAGTGACAATCCAGTGATCAATTCGAACTTCCGCTAGAGCTTTCCAGAAAGTGCTATCAATGAAGTGTGATCCTCCATCACTAATGACTATTAGGACTCCAAACCTTGGGAAGATGATCTCATGGTACATCTTCTTTGAGTGTAAAGCATCCGTGGCCCGACAAGGAAGAGCTTCTACCCACTTTGAGACATAGTTGACTGCCACCAAAATGTACTCGCACCCTTCAGATTTTGGAAACGGGACCATGAAATCAACCGCCATACATCAAAGATGTCAACTTGGAGGTTGGTGGTCAAAGGTATCGCGTCCCTTGCATTGATGTTCCTATGCTTTTGACATTTGGCGCATCATTGAATGAAAGACTTGGCGTCCTCATACTTGGTAGGTAAATAGAATCCACTTTGCCACACTTTTGCATTAGTGTGGAATGCTCCGTAGTGGCCACCATATGGTGATGAGTGGCAACGCTCAAGTATCTTCCATGTCTCAAAAGCTGGCACACATCTTCTGAGTATACCATCGGCACACACCCAATACAGGTAAGGATCATCTCAAAGATGCACTCTACTGTCTCGGATAATCTTTTTCTTATCGGCACCTAGTGGAATGTAGCCAGCTACTATATAGTTGACTATATTCGCGTACTAGGGGTCAGTGGTTGAGACGTTTAGCAAAGTGTCATCTTTCAAGTAGTCATTAATGGGTAGCTCGACATATTATTCAAATTGAAGATGTGATAAGTGGTCCGCCACAAAATTCTCCGCTCCTTTCTTATCTCTGATTTTGAGATCAAAGTCTTGGACTAGGAGTATCCACTGGATCAGGCGTGGCTTCACATCTTTCTTCATAAAAAGGTACTTGAGGGCAGCATGATCTGTATATACTATAACCTTTGCTCCCACTAAGTACAATCTAAACTTCTTGATAGCAAAGACCACGACAAGAAGTTCCTTTGACTAGTCGAGTACTGCTCCAACAGCGTAATAGCTGGCATCACACATGATCTCGAATGGGAGATGCCAGTCGGGAGGTTGTATAATGGGTGCAGATATGAGTGCCTTTTTCAATGTGTGGAATGATTGAAGGCACTCTTCTGTGAAGGCGAATGGGGCATCTTTGGCTAATAGATGAGTGAGGGGTCGGGCAATCTAGGAAAAGTTTTGAATAAAGCTTCGATAAAAGCCTGCATGTCCCAGAAAGCTGTGGATCCCCTTCACATTGGTGGGTGGCGGCAATTGTTTAATAACCTCAATCTTAGCCTTATCCACCTCAGTCCCCTTCTCTGATATTTTGTGTCCAAGGAAGATTCCTTCTCGAACCGTGAAGTGACACTTCTCCCGATTTAGGACAAGATCGACTTCTTGGCATGTCTTAAGCACTTTGTCGAGATATGCTAAGCAATCCTCAAACGTTTTGTCATAGATGGAGAAGTTGTCCATGAATACTTCCATGACATTTTTGATCAGATCAGAGAACAACGCCATCATGCACCTCTGAAATGACACTGGAGCATTGCACAGTCCGAATGACATTCATCGGTAGGCGAAAGTGCCATACAGACATGTGATGGTGGTCTTACTCTGGTCTTTTGGATGGATAGGAATTTGATAATACCCATAGTAGCCATCCAAGTAGCAGAAGGAGTGGTTAGCCAGCCTCTCTTGCATTTCATCAATGAAGGGCGGTGGAAAATGATCCATCCTGGTGGCTTTGTTGAGTTTTCTATAATCAATGCACATTCGCCAGCCAGTGATGTTCCTCTAAGGAATGAGTTCATTTTTCTCATTCTTGACGACTGTCATACCACCCTTCTTTGGCACCACTTCCACTGGACTTACCCACTCACTGTCAGAAACAGGTAGATAACTCTAGCTTTTAGCAATTTAAGCACCTCCTTCATCACTACTTCTCTCATCGCATTATTGAGTCGGCATTGATGCTCCCGGATAGGCTTGTGGGTCCTATTCCATGGGAATGCGATGGGTGCAAAAGCTCAGGCTAATCCCTTTGATATCTGTAAGGGAATAGCCAATGACTGATCGATACTTCTCCAGTGTAGTGACCAATTTATGAGTTTCATCGTGTGAGAGCTTGTCACTAATAATCACCAGAGAGTTTTGATTGCCATTCAGGAAGACATACTTCAATCCATGTGGTAGCTATTTGAGCTCAACAGGAGAGGCCTGAGGCTTGGCTTCTTGCAGTAAGTTATGAAATTATGCCTCTTCGTCTACCAGAGTGAAGTAGTTGGCAACGTTGTCTAAACTCATTGAAGAGGGTCCTCTTCTAATTCTTCCTTGACTGCATGATTAATGGTACGAGAGAAATTAGTTGAGAACTTGTCATGGTTTATGAAAATGATTTAGAATAGGGGTGCTCATGAAAGTGGAAACCAATGGAAACACGAGGGCACATGAGGGTTTTAAACAGGTTCGGGCCTCCTTGAGGATAACAACCCTACATCCAGTGTTCTGGTGTATTGTGATTTGTTGGGTTCGAAACCCCCTGCCCTCCTTTTATATGCCAAGGAGGGCTAGGTTTACAAGGAAGATCGGAGTCAGTTATAACTTACTCGACAATGACTCTATCTCTACTTGCCTAATTTACAAATTATCTATTAAGTATCTTATAAACAGCCTCAGGTAATAGGCATCCTGGCCCGGATCTCTAGGCCAAGTGGGCCGACTCATGGTGGGCCCCCGTGTCCCTCTATCTATGTCCGATCAGTCGGGTACCCATGGTACCACATCTCATTAGTAGCCCATGAGTGCTTGGCAAGTGAGCATCTGTCTTGGAGGTCCAAATCTTCCTTGTTGTTGAAGTTGCTGAATACTCTATACTATTTAGAATGATTGGCCGAGTGCACATCAATGCTGGCTGAGTGCTACCAAGTCAATTTTGACGCAGATAGGTGCACCTATTAGGTGTAGCCCCCGACTCCCATACCAAATCTCTTGAAAAATTGATTCAGGAGTCAATCTAGCCATTACTCTAAATTTCAAGCTATTTTATTAGTTTAATCCTAAAAATCAGTAGTCAACATCTCTTCAGATTTTTGATCCCCTTTGAAATTCAACCTAATTTTTTGTCCATAATCAAATGAGGTCAAATCTAATCCTTCCTTGAGATGAATCCTAACTTCTGCTCCGTAATCTCTGGCGAGTTCTTAGGTCAGTTCCGTTGTCATAACTTATTAATGAATTTTTAGGGCCTCATTTCAGCCGCTGCCATCTTATTCCTTCTCTGCTCCAGGGATCCATTCTCGCCATGGCCGCCTCTCACCCAGAGATGTTCATGCCTTCTTCCATTGATGAAGGCGAGCTCCTCAAGCTAGTCGAGAACCATCTTCTCCCCAACCGTGCCGTACTCCAATGGCGGCCGATGAAGGATGAAGACATCCCCACCCCTAACACCAATGAAATTATGGTGTCAACTTCCTTTTTTCAACACAGATTTGGTCTTCCTTCTTGCAATTTCCTCCGCGGCCTTCTCCACCATTACAAGATCGAGTTAGTTCATTTGAACCCTAACTCGATTATTTAGATTGCCGTCTTCAAACACCTAGGTGAAGTCTATCTTGCTGTCCAGCCAAACTTTCCGCTCTTCAAACACTACTTCTTCTTGAAATATCGACCCAGTGCCGACAAGCATCAAATCATTGGCGGCGTGGGCATCCAAGCTCATCAGCGCCATGATTTCCTTAATCTCCCCCTAAAAACATCTCTCAAAGGTTGGCATAAGCAGTGGTTCTACTATGGAAATCATGAGCCTAGTCTTCCCTCGTTCGTCAGCCGGCTCCCAGAATATGATGCGACATGGGTGGAAGAGTCAACAAATTCAGAAATGCCAATTGTATCTGCCCTGACCAGCCAAGTCAGTGAGCTGAAAGGACTTGGGTAGACCAGAGTCGGCGTGGCCACCAATCAGCTGGCCCGCTGAGGAACTGTATATTGCTAGGAATGTGTGTCTACACGGAGTGCCCAAGAAGATAGTATCTGACAGAGGAACTCAATTCACATCAAGATTTTGGGAAAAGCTACATGAAGCAATGGATACAAAGTTGAATTTTAGTTCGGCGCATCACCCTCAAACTGATGGTCAAACTGAGAGGGTAAATCAGATTCTTGAAGACATGTTGAGAGCTTGTGCTTTGAAGGACAAAAAGAGATGGGATAAATGCCTCCCGTATGCAGAATTTTGTTACAACAACAGTTATCAGGAAAGTCTGAAAATGTCACCATTCGAAGTATTATATGGACGCAAGTGCCGAACTCCATTGTTTTGGAATGAACCTAGA
>VSTD030000985.1:0-12333 GCA_008808055.3 Sporobolus alterniflorus
CGCTCTCCAGCCTTTGTTGTTCTGCACAAAACCAGAAACCATACAATTCCAGGAACACAAATTTTTATCTCCCATGCTATAGAAAATTAACTCAGCACTTATGGTATCTCCCATGCGGAAGTACATGGCTAACAAAGCATTTTCCACCCTCAAATTGAATGCAAGTGAATCCTTCAAAGCCATGCAATGTATGGATTTTCCTAGTGATTGTTGGTTAATATTTCCACATGCTGATAGTATGCTAACTATTGTAATACGGTCGGGACGCATGGCCAAAGATGAACACATGAACTGAAAAGCTTCCAATGCGTCTTTGTAGTTTCCATTTTGTACGCTGCCAACTATGATTGTGTTCCACGAAACGATATCTGACACAGGAATAATTCCTTCCATCATCGAGAAGGCAGCCAGGGAGTCACCACAGATTATATACATGTGTATGAAAGCATTAACAGCTGAAACTCCATTTGTGAATCCATACTTTAGGCTGAAAGCGTGAAGTGTTTTGCCCAAGCTAAGTTCCTCTGGACCAGAGCACGAAGGTATGACAGATAAAATAGTGGTCAAGCTGCAGTGTAAATCCTCAGAAAGTAGCCCTTGGAACATCGATTGAGCTTCTTGTTTCAGTGAATCGTTTCTTGAGTAGCCAGAAATCATCGTGTTCCATGATATCAAGTCTCTTCTTGGCATCGTTCTAAACAACAGGCTTGCAGTTGATGTCTCATCACATTTCAAATAAAAATCAAGTAAGCTATTTCCTACGGAAGGTTCCTCGTGAAGAAGACCTCTTCTGATTATGTACCCATGAATGGCCTTCCCCTCAGAAAATAGGCATTCATCAGCACAAGATGATATTACAGTCAGCAAAGTAGAAGCATCCGGTTGGTTCTCTGATCTCATTTCACGGAACACGATGAGGGCCTCACGGACTCTTTCATTCTCGACCAGGCCCTTGATCAAAGCATTCCATGACACCACATTCTTGTTGGATGTCCAGGCAAACAAATCCTCTGCAGCCTCTGGCAACCCAAATGTGGAATAGAATGTCATTAAGGAGTTTACTACTGAGCAGCAAGATGCTGTGCCCTCATAACCGAGTTTGATCGCACGGCAGTGCACCGACTCCCCAAAGTTGAAAAAATCCTCAAGACAAGAGCAGGCAGAGAGGACCGAGGACAGGCTCACCTCATCTGTCTGAATGACGGAGCGAGTCATTTCCTTGAAGTAGTATGCTGCAACATCAGCAAGTCCGTTAAAAACGCTTCCACATATCAAAGAGTTCCACGAGGTAGCGTCTCTATCTGGCATCAACAGGAAAACAGCCTCGGAGGAGTCAAAATCACCGCACTTGGCATACATGTTGATGAGGGCGTTCCACAGGCTCAGGTGATGGGCGTCGAGGCATCTCTTGACGGCCACGCCATGAAGTCCCATTCCGTGGCCCAGTTTTCCCGCGCGGGACGCGCCCGACAGCATGACAACGAGCGTCATGGAGTCCAGCTCCCCGGTGTCACGCGCCATCCTCCGGAAAAGGGTCACGGCGTCACGGTAACGGAGGTCGAGCGTCAGGGCGCCGATGGCCGCGTTCCAGAGGATCACGTCGGGGGAGGTGGCCTCGTGGAACAGCGCCAGCGCGGCGCCCGCGCGGTGCGCCCTGGCGTAGGCGGCGAGCACGGACGTGCGCACGGGCGGGTCCAGCACGGCGCCCGACTTGAGCGACGCGCAGTGGAGGGACGCTACAGCATTCGTGTCCCCGTAGGAGGATGAAGCGGTAAGTGCGCGCACGATGGCCGGTGCCGTCCAGCGAGGCGTTTCGTCGAGCAGGGCGTGGGCGCCGGCAGCGGGGGCATGGTGGAAGGACGCAAAGGCGGCGAGGGTAGGTGGAGGCGGCGAGGGACGGAGGAGGTTGCTTCTGGAGGGGAGAACGTTCCGTGTGGCGGCGGCGAGCAGGCTGGGGGCTCGGCGTAGCATCCACGGCTGCTCCTGGCTCTTAATGCGTTCGTGGGATTTCCAACGAAAGAGACGAAGTCCTGGACTTGTGGTGGCGGGCTACGATCCACCATTTCGCTTTTCTGCGGGCCTAAAATTTTAGCCCAGCCCAAATCTGTAGCCCACATGGAGTAATAGTACTTGAGCGGCTTGTTTTGACGGGTTGGAGATTTGGCCTACAATCTTCTTAAATTGGTTGGAGTACGGACAACAAACAACGTCAAGTATTCTTTCAGACTGGTCAGTCTCGTCTTTTACAGTCAACACTCAATAGCATGTTATGACCGGAGAAGTAGAATTGGCAGAGGAAGTAAGAAGAGAGGAATGAGGACCAAGAACAACAAAGGATTAGAGGTAGGGATTAGATGAATGATTCATATGATTCAAATTCAGTTACATAATGTTTGTTATCCTCTCATTGCTAGTGGCAGACTTATATATCCACCGTCGATTACATCAGTTGACCCACTCTGGACCCGTCACCCTGACACTAGGCCACCATGCACGCGAGCTTGCGGGTTGGCCCATTTCCTTGATCCTCTTTGACCTATCCTCTGTTGCTGCCATCACCGTAGGAGTAAGAGTCATGACAACTCCCCCCCCCCCTGGTAGGAACCAGCTTGTCCCCAAGCTGGAGCATCATGGAAATGTTGCTTCAAGGCTTCAATGTCTTCCCAGGTAGCAAGAGATGGCAGCGAGTTAGACCACTGTATCAGCCCTTGTTGCACTGAACGAAGTCGACACGACACCAGACGACGTTGGATCACTTTGTTAGGTACCTGTAGCTCAGACAATCCACCTGGTAATGTAGGAGAAGGAGTAAATGACCCATGTAATACCTTCTTCAACTGAGAAATGTGAAAAACAGGGTGAATCGAAGAAGTTGTAGGCAATTCCAGCTTGTACGCTACACTACCCACTTTCAGTAATATCTTGTAGGGGGCAAAGAACTTACAAGTCAACTTTTGGTTTGCTCTTGGTGTAAGGGATGACTGCACATAGGGCTGTAACTTAAGAAACACCATGCCCCCCTCCTGGAATACCCTTTCTAACCTGCCCTTATCAACTTGTTGTTTCATGCGATGAGAAGCACGTTGCAGATGCTGTTTAATCAGAGTTGTGATTACTTGATGATCTTGCAACCATTTTTCCAGGTCTGCTGATGCAGCAACAACATCTGCAGTCACCCCAACACATTGAGGAGACCTGCCATACAAGGCTTCAAATGGGGACCTTCCAATTGTCGAGTGGTGGCTAGTATTATACCAGAACTGAGCCAATGGTATCTAGTGTGACCATTGCTTAGGATAGGACTTAACAAAATAGTGTAAGAACATTTCCAAATACTGATTCACCCATTTGATTTGGCTGTCTGACTGGAGATGGTAAGCAGAGTACATCCTTAACTGAACTTTTGCCAGACGGAACAATTCAGTCCAGAACTTGCTGGTAAATACTCTATCCCTGACTAAAATAATGGATAGGGGCAGACAATGTAGCTTGTAGACAAAATCCAAGAAGAGCCTTGCAACGGAAGCAGCTGTGAAGGGGTGTTTCAATGACAGGAAATGTGCATATTTTATGAATTTGTTGACAACCACAAGTATGCAATTGGTTGACCTAGACAATGGAAGCCCTTCTATAAATCCATAGAAATAATCTACCAAGACTCCTGAGGCACTAGAAGAGATTGCAGAAGACCAGGTGACTTCTTCCTGTTAGGCTTTGCTTGTTGGCAGACCATGCATGCCTACACATACTCCTTGATATCAGTTTTCATGCCCTTCCAAGCCAACAACTTCTTCATCCATCGATAGGTGACAGCAAACCCTGAATGTCCTCCCACTGGTGAATCATGAAGAGCAGACAATAGCTTTAGTTTCATATCAGGATCATGTCCTATCCACAGGCTGCCATTATATCTCAACAAGCCATGATGCAGAGTATAAGGAGGATAAGATGCACCATCCACTACTAATTTAGTAAGAACCTCTTGAGCAAACTGATCTAAGAGATAACTGTTGGCCACTTGCTCAATCCATTGTGGTTGAAGTGTGGACAAGGCATGACACTAACTAACATCCACATGTCTTCTTAAAAGTGCATCCGCTACTTTATTGTCCAACCCTTTCTTATACACCACCTTGTAATTCAAACCCAGTAACTTAGTGAAACCTTCTACTGCCCGACTATGTGGAGCCTTTGTTCAGTGAGGTGAGACAAGATATTCTGATATGTGAAGATGTAAAACTCCCCAAACTGAAGATATGACCTCCACTGGTTAATGGCCAGGCGTATAGCAACATATTCTGTCTCATACACAGACAATCCCCTCATCTTGGGTCCTTCCACTGACCCTTTTGTAGCAATCAAAACACTTGATCCAAATGATGCAAGTGATCCTCATAAGATGAACTTTATACTAAGATATCATCGAAAAATACCAAGACTGACTTTCTGAGCAAAGATGATAGAATTGAGTTCATGGCCTTTTGAAAGGAATATGGTGCCCCAGTTAGACCGAAGGACATAACTCTGAACTCATAGTGTCCAAAATGTGTTTGGAAGGCATAGAGATCCAATGTGTAAAACCAAGTGGCATTCTTCAGTTCATCCAAGAGTTCTTCAATAATAGGCACATGAAATTGTCCTTTCATTGTGATGGCATTCAGGTACCTGTAATCCACACATAACGTATATGTCTTGTCCTTTTTAACCAAAAGCACTGGGGAGGAGAAAGGATTGCAACTAGGCTGTATCAACTCTGCCTCAAGCATCTCATGGACCTACTTTTTCAATCTCATCTTTAAGATGATATTTATACCTATAGGGTCTGATCTGAACAGGCTTGGAACTAGGTATCAATGGAATATAATGAAAGTATGACCTGGGTGGTGGAAAAGACACTTATGTAGCAAAAAAATCTGCATAAGTGTCCAACAGCTGCTGAATTTCCACAGGAACTTGATGCTGTAATGTCGGCTTCTCATGAACATCTAGGTTGAGGCCCTTTTCAGAGAGTTGCAGCACATGCACAATCTGACCCGCTGGCACTTCAGACAATATGCCCTGTATGACTTGAGTTGTGTCACCATAAGGAATAGCAATTCACTTAGCACCCCAATGTATCTTCATAGGGCTAAACTACTCAAGCCAGTCATAACCTAAAGATCATGTCAAAGTGTTGGAGAGGCAACACCTTGAAGTTGGAGCAAAACTAAAGCCCTTGCAACTGCCATTGTGCATTAAGCAATTGGTTGTGACAAGACAGAATCGCACCATTAGCTACTTGAACTGACAAGGGTTTAAGCAAAGGAGATAGACATGTAACTGGTCAGCCAGAGCAGCATCCAGAAAAGTATGAGAGTTTCCTGAATCAAGCAATATCACTAGCTGCTTTCCCTCAATAGAACCACACAACTTCATAGACTTAGCAGATTCCAGCCCAAGCAAAGCAGCCTCAGACAAGATCAAACACAAAGTGCTATTTGCATACATAGGAGAAGTAGGTGCAGAATTATCTAGTTTAGCTTCCTCATCAGACAAGAGATCCCAGAACTCCTAAATTTCCTGTAACTGAACAATTGCAGCACACTTGTGGCCATAAACCCATTTTGAGCACATTTATCACAAAGACCCATGTCTCTCATGTATTGCTCAAGGACTCACATCTTATCATCAGTAGAATTAACATGACCAGTAGGAGCTTCAGTGCGCTTGTCTTCAGTCACATTAGCACAAGTAACCTTTTCCAGCTTAGCAGAGCTTGACAAAGAGGTGGTAGACCTCTGATCTGACCTATGGGTGAAAGGTTCAAAGCACCAAAAATCCCTCTTCCGACTGGAATCCGCCGCTTCTTCCTGCACTAAAGCAAGAGCACAAGCAATATCCAACGTAGAAAGCCTCTGAATCATCACAACAGACTTAATATCACCACGTAAGCCATCTACAAAGCGCATAGCATAATGTAATGGGTTTGCATCAGCTTCATAAGCAGCTAGTTGATCAATTAGAGTTGAAAACTGCTCTACATACTCAGCAACCGTGCCTACTTGGAGAATATGGAACGGTTGGCAAATTAAGGCTTCGTGTTGGTATCTACCAAACGTATCATGAATCATCGCGCAAAAAGTACCCCAAGTAGAATTGTGAAGGCGGAGCTCCGCGGACTGAAACCAGCAAGCCGCAGGCCCTTCAAGGTGCATAGAAGCAACCTTCAGCCACAGGGTGGTTTGAACACCATACATCTAAAAGTAACTCTCACATCGAGACCTCTAGAGTTGGGGTCGTCACCATTGAAGACAGGGAAATTGAGCTTTGGTAGCTGACCATGGCTGGCATGCACCACATCATTGTAAGAGTTATCACGACATGCGCTAGAAGCACCATGGAGGGGATCAACATCACGAGACTGATGGGGGAACATACCATTGGCCGGGATCTGAGGATGGGGAACGTTCGACCCAAACACAACATCTCGTGTATGAGGTGCAGAACGGTGCCCATCAGAGCCGTCGGTCGTGGATCCAGCATGAGGTGCACCAGGCGTCGACTCCTTGGACCCGAAGATGCCCGACTTGTCGAGGTTGTGCTCCAGGGTCTCACATTTGAGAAATCGGTTGAGGCAGCAAACCTCCAGCTTTAGGTCGTCAACCCGCCGCTCGATGTCGGCACGGCCGGACTCCTCCTCAGAACGTGCCATCTCCAGGGAGATGATGCGCTCCTCATTGCGCTGCTTCACTGCGGTGACCCGCTTCTCCAATCCACCATAGCGCCCCTCGATGGTGTCGGTGAGGCATGACTCCATGCTCTTGAGCTCATCCAGAATGAAACGTAGTGTTAGATCAAGCTAATCCTCTGATTTGTTGTGGCAGGAGTAGTGGTATGGGTAAGGCTCCATAGATCGATGTCACTGATACCAGATTGTTATGACCCAAGAAGTAGAATTGGTACTTCGATTTCAGTTACATAATTAGGGTAGGGATCGGATGAATGATTCATAGGATTCGATTTCAGTTACATAATGTTTGCTATCCTCTCATTGCTAACGGCATAGCTTATATATCCGCCAATGATTACATTAGTTGGCCCACTCTGGGCCTGTCACCTTGACACTGGGCTGCCTTGCACGCGAGCTTGCAGGTCGGCCCACTTCCTTGATCCTCTTTGACTCATACTCTATTGGCACCATAACCGTAGGAACAAGGGTCATGATACAACAGCACAACACAATACAGTGACGGGAGGTAGTATTGATTAATCAAGTGGTTTGGTGTCTTCCTAACACACGATCGAGGCAAAGATACATATGCTAGCTTAGCTAATGGGAGCTCGTTGGAGCGACGTCACTCGACGCAATCATATGCTACCTGTGTTCTTAGCTTCTTCTTGCCAAGAGGTGCCCTCTCTTCGTTAGTTTCTCCTAAATGAGACCGAGTTTGCAGGCAAATGGGATGACGCACGTGAAGGACTTGGCTTGATAACATATGTGTGTGGTCGCCCAACATTGCTATTTGTCTTGTTCCTATCATTGGATGCCCCTAACTAGGCGCAGTTTCTCTACACCTTCTTCACATCTCCAGCTTTTGGGGTGGATTTATCAGGGCATTATTGGCTACTTGTTCGTCTTCTTCACGACAGAGTTTGCCTCAGCATGTATCTAGTAAAGCATCAGCACGCCACCGCGGCCGGTGTTGACGTCGAGGTCCAGTGCGTCGGCAGGCAGCGACGCCACGACGTCTTCTTGGCTGCCATAAAGCACCTGAATGCTCTTCACCGGGAGGTAGTAAGCACTGTTGTTCCTGGGGTTACTAACAAGAGGGATGTAAGGCATAGTGGAGGTGAGATCCGGAAGATTGCTCCACCAGCTTAGGTCAATCGGCGTGTTCTAGAACAAGGCGAACCCGAGCATGCACAACGCGAACGCGTTTCCGAACTTTTGCGCTGTGATGAGAGCTGCTGCGACAGGGACAACGACGAGGATCACGAGAATCCCACCACGCTGGTGGTGCTGGCGGGGAGTGATGAGGTTGTTGATCTCAAAAGGTGCGCCGATGGCAGTGAACAACACCAGGCGCTGTGCCAGCGGGATGGTTCTATTGGTGGTGTTGGCCGACATCGAGATGGCGGTGAGGTCACCGGTGGAGCACTCATCGGTGACCGAGATGAACGGGTGCGTGGTGCATGTGCAGTCGCCCTACAGGTCACGGATCATCGGCTCACGGTTGGCATAGAACCAGCCGGGTCCATGTACCGACAGCGGCGCGACCACCACTTCTTATTGGCCGTAAGACACGTGTGTCCGACTGGCATGGGACCGTGTTGTGCGTGGGCGACGTTGGGCAAGTCGACTAGACAAGCGAGACGGTGAGGTCGATGACCAGAGCCGCGCCGTTCTTGATAATGGAGATGGTGTAGAGGGACGTGTGTTGCTGTCTTGAGTGACACGAGTGACAAGTGGCTTGTTGTTGTTTGGTGTCGTCCATTCTTCACTGAAGCCTCCGACTGCGAGTGTGCAACAAGCAGCAGCCTAGCATCAGCAGTGTAGTTCTAGTAGCAAACATGTGGACTATTGCTTCATTTGGGCCAAACTTGACTTGGGCAATGCAATGTCTGTAAGATGATTCATTGGAAGGATATGGATCCTGCAGTGACTCGATAGCAGCATCATCAAGTATGCATGTGCGCGTGCATCATTTTTTGACTCTTGATCCACATGAGCAATTAAGTCAAATTTGGGTCATATGTCAAATATAAATGCATCTACTAGTTTATGTAGTAAGTAATTTGTGATAAACATATCAATCACATAAAGAGCCTGGAAGGTTTGGTTTATGAAAGGTGACAAGAGTAGGGCCTATTTTGTGTTTAGTTCATTTAGAAGTGATATGGTTGCACACCTAAACCAGGTGGCCATGACTCTTCATTTATATGCAAAGCACACATACAAGATTTGTTTACAAAACAACTTCCGTTGCATCTACAACAACTCGGGTTAACAAACCCCATCTACGTCCACCATTGCATGCCACTGTATTGGTTGACCCCCCCCCCCACACACACACAATGTCAACTAGTGGTTACAAGATTGAGATTGGCCCTCAGACGATCAAGCATCTGTTTGGTAGCCGACTTGGTAAATATGTCAGCAATTTGATCTCCTGATGCAATTGCTCGAACCTCCAAAGCCCCCATGGCCACATTTTCTCAAACTAAATGGAAATCCACCTCTATGTGCTTAGTGCGAGCATGAAAATATAGGGTTTGAGCTTAAGTATGTAGCCCTTAGATTGTTACACCACAAAACAGAAGGTCGAGATTGATGAATATGCAATTCCTTCAATAAAGATTGCAGCCAAACCCCCTGAGCAGTTCCATTCACCAATGCTTTGTATTCAACCTCCGTAGATGACCGAGAAACTGTGGGTTGCTTGTAAGCACTCCATGAAATAAGGTTTGGTCCAAAGAAGATTGCAAAGCCTCCCGTTGATATTCGATCATCAACGCAACCTGCCCAATCAACATCTGTAAAAATGCTTAACAACATGGAGCAAAATGTTTTGAACTTCAAACTTGTTGCAAGAGTACCTTTGACAAATCTCACAATCCTTTTCACAGGCTCCCAATGAACATCTGTGGGTGCAGCAAGAAACTAACATACCTTGTTAACAGCAAATGCCAAATCTGGATGTGTTAAAGTAAGGTACTAAAGGACCCCTACTGTACTGTGATAGGCAAATGCGCCTTGTTCACTGAGGAGAGTACCATTATGCTTAGATAACTTATCAGTTACACACAACGGTGTTGAAACGGGCTTACAATTCTCCATATGCACATGTCGAATAATGTCTTGAGCATACTTGCGCTGAGTGAGTGTCATTCCCCGAAATTGGAAGCCACTTCAATACCAAGAAAATAAAGCAGGGGCCCAAGATCTTTCACAGGGAAGGATGCCAAGAGCTGATGCAATAATTTGTGTGTAGCCGTAGAGGAGGAGCTCACAATAACAATGTCATCCACATATACCAACATATATATAGTGAGATTAGCAGAGTGAAAGACAGAGAGAAGCGTCAGCTGCACTCGGATGAAACTCCAATTGGCAAAGCCGATCACTCAGGCGAGAGTACCACGTTTTAGGAGACTGCTTGAGCACATAGATGGCTTTATTCAACTTGCAAACAAATTGAGGTCGAGAGGGATCTTGGAAACCTGGAGGCTGCTGCATGTAAGCACTCTCTTCTAGAAAACCATGAAGGAATGCATTGCTGATGCCAATCTCGTGAGTGTCCCAGCCATGAGACACAACAAGAGAAAGCACAGACATATTATGGCAGGGTTGACAACCGGACTAAAGGTCTCAAGTTAATCAATGCTATACCGCTGAGTAATCCCACGGGCAACGAGGCGAGCTTTGAGCTTATCAACTGAGCTATCAGGATGTTCTTTGACACGAAAAACCCACTTTGCAGCTGATGATGTTCTGACCAGGTGGCTTGGGAACAAGAGTCTAGGTGACATTAGCTTACAACGCAGAAAATTCCGCTTCCATGGCACCTCGCCATTTATCATCAGCAAGAGCAGCACGAAATGATGAGGGTGTAGCAAAAATCCACAGCGATTGGAGTTGTACAGAATAGTACCATCAGTAGGAATGTCAGGCACTGGCCCGTGACCGGGTTGTAGGGGTAGGTCTTGCAGACGCAGTTGTTGTGGGTGGCGGAGCCGCCGCTGCTGGTGCATCTGTTGGCGGGGAGCTTTTTGTTGATGGCTTTGCACTGGCTGTTGATGCACGGGCGGGCACCTCGACCAGAGCAGCGGGCCGGCCAGGTCCACGACGAGCGGCCGGTCGCCGTGCTTGATGGTGATGCTGTGGAGGGACGTGGCGGGGTCCTTGGCCAAGCGGGCCAGTATCGGGATGACAGGTTGCGCGCTTCCGCCGGAGGCTTGCGTCGCCGGTGGGGACGACACGAGCAGCAGCAGCCAGAGCTCGAGCACAAGCGAGCTGCAGCTGCAGTGCATCGACGACATGCTGGGCACGTAGTGGTTAGTGTCTGGTGAATAGATCAGTATGCTGTTATGCTTCTTTTTATAGACCAATTGAGCGGTTAGAGATCTGCGGGTCTCTCGTAAAATTCAAATGGAGCAAGTTCTCAGCTTCATTAGCCGTGGTCAACTTCTCCATTTTATTTGAAGATTATGTTACGACGAGTCCCGATGGATCGCATCCAAGAAAGTGGGTTGGTGCCAGTATTCCCAGGGCCTATCACAAAGTGTGTCTAGTAAAGTCCACTATCTCGTATAGATGCGTGATCACAGAGTATGTTAGTAAAGAAGGGCAAGTTGGCGAACCCGAGCTGCCTGCCCCTTGTGCAGTTTGAACTGCAGCACGGTGTTCTCCATCATGCATCGACGGTGCTACGTGCCGTCCCTCGGTGGGCGAGCTATGGGTGCCAGGTCAACGAACTCTTTTTTTCCCTTTCCAAACAGAAACTCAACTCCACGCTCGGTATCAAACATCACACCGGCCACTGACACTCACCACCACCACCAGAGAGCACGTGCTTGCGATCCGCTTCGTCGGGCGGGGATTCGTATAACAATATTACTACTCTAATCCTCAACTGCAAGTTGACCACAGCTGATCGAGCTGAGAAGTTGCTACACAAGCGAGAAACCACGATTTAGATCTTTAATTAATTATTATATACTTCCTCCGTTACTTAAAATGATGTTGTTAGGACATCGGTATCTAGTTGTTTTTTTAGAACGTTAAGAATTAGGGAACGGATGGAGTATTTTTGTGGTTGATGTACCAACACAAGAGACAGTGACCAACGAGTTACAGCTTGACTTATCTGCTCCTGCTCTTCGCGTCCGTGGGATTTCCAATGAAAGAGACGGAGTCCTGGACTTGTGGTGGCGGGCTACGATCCACAAAGGGCCACCTTTTAGCTTTTCTGTGGGCCTAAAAGTTTAGCCCAGCCCAGATCTATAGCCCACATGGAGTAATAATACTTGAGCAGATTCCTAGGCTTGTTTCGACGAGTTGGAGATTTGGCCCCACAATCTTCTCAAGCAAACTTATTGGCTGGAGAGTCTATGTGTATTGGTTGGAGTACGATTCACGGGAGCTCATTGGAGCGACGTCACTCGACGCAATCCTGTGTTCTTCTTGCCAAGAGCTGCCCTCTCTTCGCAGGCAAAGGACTTGGCGTGACGACATATGCGCGTGGTCGCCGAACATCGCTGTACGTTGTCTCATTCCTGTCATTGGATGCCCCTAGCTAGAGGCGCAGTTTCTCTACACCTTACTAGTAATTCTTCACATCTCCAGCTTTTGGT
>VSTD030000986.1:0-14083 GCA_008808055.3 Sporobolus alterniflorus
CTTCCGATCTCCCTTCACCGGTGAACCCCCCCCCCCCCCCCCATGTCGTTCTCCTCCCCGATTGGTGGCCATCCTAACTCCTTTCCCCTCATCAAGCCGCAGGGCACCCACCGGTCGCCGGCAACTGCCTTGGAGCCGCCATCACCACCGGAACATCATGGCCCGAGGCCACCGTTGCCGCCTCACCGTGGATGCCGGATTCGTCCGTGGGCCACGCAACGGCTACGAAGCCTCGGGGCGGTTTAGGCTCAATCAGTATTCATTCCTTTTCCTTTTCCCGAATTTGGAATTTCAGTTATAAATTCTAGAAAATTCATTCAGATTTGAAAATGTATAGATCTTGGCATTAGGATTTACCAAATTCTATTTTGTGCATTAATGCATGGTATAAAATTTCCAATAATGAAAATATTGAAGAAATGAATTACAAAAATACATGCATGTCCATGTATTGAAAAATTGCATACACGATCATGTCTTATTCTTTAGCCCGTATAAAATTGCTCATATTTATATCCTGCTCGGCATAATTTCTAGGGTTTAATTTTTGTCCTAGCAATGAATAAATTGTAGAAAATAGAATATGCTTAGGAAAATATTCATTCTTGGTATGATGTTTTCTGGTCCTGTATAGAACCTGTATAAAATAATTTAACAATGTTAGCCTTACCAATCTCATGTCATTAATTTTGCAGTGCTTAAATAATTTGCTAGATTAATAGAAAAGCCAAGGCTAAATTAGTAAAATTGCTTTATGAATTGAAATGAGTAGAATGCTCTTGATCATGCATCATGCATTGCACTTTATGTCAGTGTCTCATACTTGCACGTTTGCAATAGACCCCACAGAGATGGAACTCGAGGAGCGAACGGAACAAGCTCAAGTCAAAGACTTCACTAACCTAGATTTGAGTCAAGGCAAGCACCGGTGCATTAACCCATGATCCTTGTCTTTTACTTTTGAATGTTACTTTATGTTCCTTTATGATTATGCTTTACGATTGTAGGAGATGTATGGTACCATAGCTACATATTCATTAACCTTCCGATTGTCCTTGATTACTCTTTAAATAGTTATAAGTCATTAGCATGCTGCTAGGCATAGTTGTAAGTTTGGTAGAGATCAAGTGGCACGGAGGCCACTCGGCTACTAGGTGCTTTACTCTTAAAATTGCTAGAGGCTTGTGTTAATAATTGATAACCTAAGACCGGCTGGGTCCCTTAGGTGCAAAGTGGAGACCGCAGTTGGGAAGGTCAGGGAGTGGTGTGTGGCAAGCTGGCACCTTCAAGGTTGTAGCCCTCACCTGTCAGTTAAGGATAGATGGATTGGCCCCATGAGCAAGTATTGAACGTATTGATCTCATGCTGGTGATATGGGCCCAATAAGCCTAGTAGCTTGCTCATCAATAGATGTTTGCCTTAAGTGCACTGCTTCAATGGTTGTGTTAGCAGAGAAACTGAGGTGGGTCCCACAGACCACTCAGCCGGGCTGAGAGGTGGAGTCGGGAGCACATTTTCTCAAGAGCAGTGAATCTATCCAACTCTGTTGGGTCAGCGTGAAAGGTTGCCACGTACAGAAACCACCCATAGGAAGTCTACGTGGGGCATACGTGGATTGGCATGGGAAGCATACATGGACTGGCATGGGAATCACCGTGACTCTCAGATATGAGGAACCGCTTGTTCGTGGCAGTCTTCACGTAGCTAATTTAATGGAATAATGTTAATTGATGAGTTATGATTATGCTTTAATATAATTACTTGTTTGACAACTCTAGTTTGGCTTAGTTTGGGTTTACCTTGCTTAAAATATCATTAACTTATCTCATACGCTCAAGATTAATTATCTTAGACTAGAGGTTAAAACTTGAAAATAAGGATCTACTCTTAGTGTGAGTTTGACTTAGTAATAGGGCTCTCCCTTACACCTTTCATGCTAGGAGTCGGCTATTTATGGCCACGTTGATGGGTATGTCTTGCTGAGCTTTAGTTGCTCGGGTTTTGCCTTGATGTTGTTTTGCAGGTGTGCTCTCTCTTTCCCTTTTGGCGTGAGCTGTTCTTGAGGTCGGCGTCTCTAGGGCAAGGTGCCATTCTCGATCGTTGAGTGTTTTCACTTCCAAAAAATGTTTTATTCTCTATATTCCTCTTACAACTTTGTAATTGAATTTGAAACTCAAATTGTAATAAAGTTTAATTTTCAGGGCATTTCATATGTTTGATTCTTGTATGTGATGTATTATGCATCATTACTTTAGTAATGGCATCCCGTAATGATCCTGGTTAAGACTAACTATCCTTGCTTAAGGGTGAGACGTCACTGCTGCTATCAGAGCCATTACGGGTATAATACATCACGTACTGCCCTATATTCAAAAACCTACAGTGACGATATGCTTAGATGCCCATATAAGGACTATAGTAGTCTTAGTAGGTGGCAAGCTAAGTGGGTTTTACTTTCTTCATTTAGTTTATGCAAATTACTATTCTGTAACAACACAACTACGACAAGGTAAGTATCCTCCTGTCGGGTGATGCGAATCCCGGACCCATCCTCTCAAGATGAGACTTGCTTGAGGACAATCCCTATCGTGCATTAGGGGCTGCATGTCCATCACGCGACTAGTCATGACCGCATACCTAGGGCGAGTAGAGACCTAGGAATGTCTTGTGGCCACTTCCGCAGGATGTGAATACATTTTTGTAACCTATACAACATATGCAATTGTACATCACTTGAGGTTGGATCGTGCTGGTGGGTTTGTGTATGTGTGAATGTATTTATTTTGTTCCTGTGATCTCTCATCTATGCTGCGGGGTTCTGGAAATCACCTTGTAGCTACTAGGTGCTAATAACTTATACATAGCTTAAGGTGCAATAGTGTTGAAAAACCATGTCAAGCCTCTCTTGTTTATAGACTTGCATGTCATATCCCCCCCGCCCCACTTGGTGAGTACTCGAGAGTACTCACCCTTGTCCATGATGTTGTTGAGCTAACGAAGACTTGGAGTAGTACAACGATGATGGTTCCAATGCCTAAACTGCATCCGTCTTTGATTGAGATCTTGATGGTGTCCATCGTTAATGGCGCAAGCGTGGATGCTAATTTACTTATTGTTTTTGTTATACTTTTGTTTCAGACCTACGGGTCCATGATGTAAGACTTATTCAGATGTTAAACTATGTAATAATGTGCTATACTATGATATTTGCTCTTGCATATTGATTATCGTTGATGACATCACCCCATGTACATATTCTAGCGTACATGTGGGTGTATGCGGTTTGTTACTTAAACCGGGTGTGACAATGCCCAGACCGAGGCCACTGTGGCCAAATCCCCAAGCACCTCACCTCCACTCACCACCGACGGGCTAAACAAGATGTACCGCTAGCTAGCAGAGCTCCAGGCCATCGCCATCGTGCTCGCTGACATCAGACTGACACAACTCCCCGCTCAGCTCGGGCAGGGACCAATCGGCTAGAGCCCGACGCAGCGCCATCCATGATAGGGCTGGAACCATCACCCCAACTGACATCTTGTCACAGGCTCTGCTATGGCGATGGTAGGGACGCTGTGACAAACCCTAGGTTCACCACCAAGCTCACAGGGGTAGCCCAAGCACGCTGCCCGAACGCCACGAGCAGAGCCTGTGACAAAGGTGGACAGAGCGACTTCTTCGGAAGCAAGTTCAAGAAGCCGCATGGCATCGCCAACCCGCACACCACCAGCTATGAGGCAATCATGCTCCACCCCACACAAGCAAGCAGGGAGGTGACCCCAAGCAGTGACAAGGAGGCACCATCTGACATCGCCGCTCATTGCTCTCAAGAGGGCGTCAAAGGCAGCAACAAGCGGTGCAAGCAGTGCCTTCAAACTCATGCCTAGTATCACATCGGTGCCTTGGCCATCTAGGACAATGAGACTGGTTCTGAACAGTTTTCCTGTGAGGTTGAGAGGGGTATACATAACCAACTGCTTGGTGACAACCCTTCCTCTTGGAGTACTAATCACGTAAGGTGTGTTGGTAGGTTCAATAGCTAGCTGATGTCTTTGAGTGCATTCCTTGCTGATGAAATCATGAGTGGCTCTAGTATCAAATAGAATGACAATCGGGAGACCATTAAGGGAAAACGTACCCGCGAGGTCTAATTCTCGGGAATGTCTGACATTGAGATGTAGTGTACTCAGCCGGTCTTGGCAGTAATAACACTCAGTGGATGGTTGGAATGACTTTGAAGTCAAGGCGCATCAATCTACCTCGGTGCCGTACAGTCCTTGGCGAAATGACCAACATGACCACAATTGTAGAATGTGCATGGAACCACGCCCCTCTTCTGCGATGGTGGGTGCAACACGGTCGGTGGGGGTGCCATAGTTGTAGGCTCGATATTCCAATGCGGTGGTGGACAGGTAGCTAACTGATGCTATTGCTGTTGCGGTGGGTGGTGGTGTGGAGCACACACTATCCGGTACTTGTGTGGAGCACTACCAGATGGGGCTGCCAAGGCCCTCTTCTTCTTGCTTTCCTGATGAGAACAAATGGCGTCATCTGCAATGATGGCATTGCTCACTAATTCCCAAAAAGTCTAGTCAGCATTGGGTGTAAGGCGCTCTTGAAGCTTGGTGTATAGGCCATTCATAAAATGGCACTTCTTCTTCTCATCGGTGTCAACCTGCTCTAGAGCATACTGTGCCAGGTGGTTGAACATCTTGGAGTAAGCATACATTGATTATTTGCATTGCTGCAGGTCCATAAACTCTCGGTGCTTGCTTTTCGTGATGCCTGCTGGAATATGTTGCACACGGAAGGCTTCACGGAACTTGGCCCACTGTACTTGGTTAGCCAGATGAGTGGCGGTGAAACTGGCTCAGTATGCTCTGGCATTGCCTAGTAACTGTTGGACCGTAAACAACGTCTTCTAATTCTCTATACAGTTGAGGAGCTCAAACTTGGACTCAATGGTGCAGAGCCAATGATCAGCTTCTAGTGGCTCACTTGCTTCAATGAAGGTTGGCGGTTCGGTGGCCAGGAATTCCACATAGGAGCTTCGTGCTTGATCTTGAGCATTCCCAACCAAGGTGCCATTATAGTTGGAATTTGTCACGAGGAGGCACAGCAACTTGGTATGCTCATCCCTTGACTCACGGATGGATGCGATGACTTGAGCCAAGGTTGGCGGAGGCGACGAGTGCCCATCTGGTTGAGCGGTCTTGGCATCCGCACTTTCATCATGAGTGCTCACCATACTGTCATGCAAATGACTTACCGTTAGCTCAGAAATCAAATCTCAATCATAATCCAAATTAACAAACGGTAAATGTGACAACTCGAAAGTAAAGTGCAATTACCGTCAAATCTGTCCTGATTGCACAGTATTTACAAATATCAGGTTCTGCTGCCCTTACAGCCAGAATCTGACTTTGAGCTAAATAGAAAAGATATAGAGAGGGTTCTTAGCTTTCAAACGGTTATTTAGAAACCTCGGTACGGTAAATGATTTAGGAGTAATGACTTCTCAAAATTGGCTGGGCTGCTGAAATTCTTTTCTGGACAGAAATGTGCATCCTGAGATATCTGAATGTTTGACTCTAATTCGAATGCAATCTCAGGAAACCTTCAACACCAATATTATAGAAAACTTTCACAGATTTCTGGTGACTACCCATAAGCCTCAATCCGACTAATGATTCAGGAGTAATGATCTCTCAAACTTGAGGGTGTCGCTGAAATTTCAGTTTCTAGGCAGAACGAGCTAACCTGACTAATTTGTAGTTTATGTCCAACTCCATGTGAAACCTGAGAAAACACAACATACAAAAATGGTAGGGGACTTCCTAAATTTCTGACGGTTATTCATGTGCTACAATCGGACCAACCATTCAGATGTTACGACCTCTGAAAGTTGTCGATGGCTGCTCGAAGTTCAGGTTTGAGCAGAATAAGATACCCATCCTGAATTTGAATTTGAGCCTACTTCCAACGGAAAACTGACAGAACCTCACATGCAGAGATTCTAGAGAATTTGATAACCTCTCTAATGAGGGGTAGAACTCAGGGTTTCGATTTCGGAAAAGAAAGTTATGGCTGATCAAACTTGGTAGAACTCACGAGATACAATTTTTTTAATTTCGTTTGATTTCAAGTTTCTTTTGATTATAACATTTCGTTGGATCAAATGGTTCTCAAAGTTCATCTTCTTTATGCACATGCTGATGCAAGATCATGACAATATGTTGATCTTATACGTTCCTCACCAAAAGAACAGCTTTGCCAAATATATATGGCGTACGTATAGTCGGTGGCAAATCGCACTCATCCCCATGGTTAGTTCCGGGCGGCTCTGGTGTGGGGTGCATCTCGACCATCGCACTCAATGACAAGCATCTGGTGAGGCCGCCCACAGACCACTGCATGAGGCTCCTTGAGGAGGCCTGCCCAAACCACACACACCCAATCAGGCACAAACTCAAGGACTGCGGCATGACGAGAAGCTTAATGACCATAGGATTCCTTACCTGGGGTGCCGAGCTTGAAGAATGGTCTGATGGGAGTGATATGACGCAATTCCCTGAGGAGAATGCCATCATGACGGTCTACAGGGGATGCCCCCATCGGGGAGGCGCCGCATTTTTAGCTGCGGTTGGGGCCATGGGGGCTCAGGGTTGTAATGACACAAGTTTTCCACCACCTTAATAAAAATTCTGATGTATATATATTAACATGTATTTTACAGCCGTCCCAAGGGGCAAAAAAAAGGGGAAGTGGAAGGGCGACCGGGTGGATGACCCAAAGTCACAGGCATGGCAGCCACCCCAAAGCTCAGTCCACAGACCGCACCGGAGGCCAGCGCTTCTTTTAGGCGCTTTAAGATAAGGTCGGCCACCGACAGGACCTCCTGAGCCATCTTTGGGAGTTGGGGGATGTCCTTGATGGGAAACAAGCCTAGGTCGACTAGGAAACTGAAAACATGCACAACCTACCACGATAGCCGCTCGGCTTTGGTGACACAATCTTCAGCAGTCCTATCCACACACGTGCGGGCCTGGTCCAGCTCTGCCAATAGGTCTCACCCGCCAGGAGGATGTAGGCCACACTCCAACTCCTCAGCCAGAATCACCTCCCTCACCTCCAGGTCTGTCTCCTGCAAACCGAGAAGATCATCACATTCCTCCAACATTTGGCAAAGGGCGGTAAGCTACCCGGACCAGGAACTGGAGGCACACACCTAGGCGGAAATGTCCCGCTGGATGGTGTCTGCGCATGCGTGACTAGCGTCACATTGAATGTTCACCTCCCCGAGCACGTGATGATGGCACCTTCTCAGCTATCAAGCTCCCTCTCTCGAGCAAGGAGTTGTTCCTGCAGCTCAGCGATCACCGCATGTGATGGAGGCGAGGCCCTACACTAATCAACAAGCAAAGCTCGGTGTCATGATAAAGAAGCAAGCGTAGCCAAGCATCGACATCGGATGAAGGCTCACCTGGCCGGCGGCAATGCCCATCCTTGCACGATGGGATGGTGATAGGCGGTGAACGCGGTGAGAACTCCCGCTGTGGGAGCATCTACCATTGTCACCCCCACTAGCCATCATAGAACAGGGCGAGCTTTAGGATCAATGGTGGGGAACAACAATTCCCATCAATCCTCACTGTCGATCTAAAGAGCATGGTCACCAGTTCAACACCTCAGTGTTTATACCATAGTGAAAAACTGAAGCGGTCGTTCGGAACCCATGCCCGGGATAGTGCGCAGCGAGCTAGGTCTTTGACTTCTTCACCACCTGAGCCACATAATGCCCCATTCGCTCTGAGTGGGGCGCTAGGCCCACACGTCAACAACGTCAGCCCGACCAGCCTGACTGTTGGCATTTCTTAGCCATAGAATAATCTGTAAGCAAACAAATGATAATTATAGCCTTCACCCAGGTGTATTCCAGGGTATTGAATCCACAGGGAAGCAGTAACTCTATCACATCTATAGAATAGAACAAGGATAAATGTAGCAAACATTATTAGACTTAGTAGGCGGTTATATTATGGGAAGATAATAGACACACACATGGAGGAACCACAACTCCAAATAATGAACTAGGGGTTCACCTAATCTAGGTAAGAGTGACACAACTAATTTGTAAATGTGTGAAATGCATATACGTACCTTAGACTTTAGGACAGCCTTGAAGGATAGACTTAGGCTGCCTGATTGACCTATAGCATAGCAAGGAATCCACACAAGGGGCTATAGTGAAGTCAGGTAGGGAGGGATCCACCATACCGGTCTAGCTACGTGGTGGATTATGAAGCCGTAATAGGATTGTCACTCCTGCGAGTACCACAGTAATCCATATGGCCGGGGGCACCGCGTGCATAGACAATGCCCCTGACGTCTCATCGATGGCTATGTCCAGGGCCTTCCGCTGTCGTACGTCACAAGGAAGGCCTCCGAGGGGTCTGTACAGTCACCACACTAGGTCCCACTGGATAGATGATCCCCCGGACATGGGATCATCCACTCTGAGGTAATGTCATGGAAAATCTCGACAAGACAAAATCCCGATACACCTGAGGGACTCAAGCAGAGACCCTTTGTCAGAATCCATAGGATTCCAATAGAGCTTCCACACTTGAGCAAACTAGAGCCGGCCGGCCAACCCCTGGGCCCACTTGTCAGTGTCCTTTGCACACTGTCGCCTTGTGTCACGTACATCCCCGGGGTGACACTTATTTTGGTGGAATTCCATATTTCCTTGTGATTTCATGAAATGCTCCAATTTAGCACCTATGTTCCTGAAATCAAATAAACACTAAAATTGTGGAACTAGGTTAGTAGACAAGGTGTATACATGGTTATTTCATACATTTACTCGACATGTTGGCACATGAAATCGATGTTTTATGAGCGCCAACACATCCACCAAGCTGAAACTTTTGTTCGTCCTCGAGCAAAGCCAAAACTGAAGCAATGCAAGAAATTTGAGACAACACAAGTATAAAACCATACTCAAACTTACCAAATGAATCAATGTAGCCATACCTTGCGGTCCCTACTTACCTCATGGAGCTTTTGTGGAATTTTTCACCATGTCTTGGGCGGTTGAAAGGTGGAACCTTTCATCTGTGTCTCTCCTACTCAGCCTCTTTTTGAAATCGATTGGAGAGAAAATGATTGGAATGATAGTATGGTTCCTCAACATTAGGCACACGGACACTCTTTTTGGTATGTGTTTCCTCACCTCGGCTCGACAAATGTTCCTTCTCATCCTACCCTCTAAACGCTAAACATGTGGAGCTCATGGGTAAATAGAAAGGGTACAACTCAAGTTATGTATATTGCCAAGCTAAAGGATAGTCCAAAAAGAGTTAAGAAAAGTTTCTCAATGATTTTCGAAGGGGCTTTTGAAATGGTACGATGGAGAGGGAGAAAATGGAATCACATAAAAAAGAAGATTTTGAAGTTGAATTGTTTTTCTCCTCTTGGAATATTGACTTCCCTTTTATTTGAAGAGACTCTTGGAGCTTTTTTTCTTCCTCTTCTTTTTTTTCTTTTTCTCTTTTCTTTTCTATGCTCCGTCTCTTGGGGGTCTTGATGATATTTGAAGAGGAAAATCATTTCTTCAAAAATTTCTTTTCAAATAAATGGTATTGTCATAATTATGGATATACTTGCGGTGGACGCATATTCTGGAATAGAGTTATGCACGCCAATATAGCTAAACCATGATTATGGAGATAGGGGAGTTGTGGATATATCGGCGGTGGACGCATATTCCGAAGTGGAGTTATGCTCGCCAATCTTTCTGAGTGAGGCTAACAAATCATGTGGGTAGCAAATCATTTTTGAATTTTTTTCCAAACTTAATTGGACACATCCCTTAACAAAGCTCAACACAAACAAGAGTTTCTATGTGGAAAAATATTTGGCTGTGGTAGGAATGTATATGTTGTTGAGGAACCTTTCTATTTTCATTCAACTCCGATGAGTCTCAAAATCAAGGTTCAACAAGATTAACAGTAACTCAGATATCACACTGTGACATCACAACCTTGAGCAAGGATGGTTAGTCTTAACCAGGATCCATATGAGTTACCAACACCGAAGCATTGATGCATAATACATCACATACATGGCTCGAATAAAAAGTTATTACATGAGTTCTTGAGTTACATAGCAGTACTTAGATAATGAATTGTTCCAAGTTTGAAACATAGTGGAAGCGAAACCAAAATACTAACACTCGACGATACAAGAGCTCGCATCAAGCCCTATAATGCGAAGTCCTCGGCGGCTGCTCACAGGTCTGGCTCCCAAGTCACCTCCCAGTCCTCAGGCTCACCATTGGGCCACACAAATTTGCCACAGCAGTCACAATACTCAGGCACTTCTGCACCCAATTACGATCCACAAGCAAAGCTTGAGCAACTAAAGCTCATCAAGACTGACCCGTCAACATGGCCATAAACAGCCAACTCCAAGCATGTAAGGCTGAGTAGGAGAAGCTCTATACTATGCCAAACCCATGCTAAGAGTGGATCCTTACTTTCATGTTTTATCTCTATTCAAATTATTTCCATTACTTGCTTTCGTTTAACCAAATATATTCAAATCATTATAACTAAAAGCTGACATTTAAACTAATCAAGCAAGAGTTGCTAATAAGTATTTATAGTAAAGCATCACAATTCCATATTAAGCCACACCATGCCATTAAGTTATCTACGTGATGACTGCCACAAACAAGCGGTTTCTCATATCCAAGAGTCGCGATGATTTGAATCGATGTACACCCTGTAAGGGAAAACCCGACCAACACATCACACGCTTTCCATGCTTAGACTATGTATGGTACAAGACCATACGTATCTCATGCGGTCCACATATAGCAACCTTTTGTGAGACGCCAACAGATTTGGACAGATCCCACTGCTCTCGAGAAAAAGGGCTCCCGACACAATCCACAGCACATCGGCTGACCGATCCATGGGTCTGTACCCTGTTTCCCTCCCGAGCCAATAAATGAAGTAGTAGGCATAACCCATGCTCCTACCTTTGACCAACTACTAGGCTTACTAGACCCATAAATACTAGCATGCGGTCGGTATGTTCAATACTTGCTCGCGGGGGCCAACCCATCGGTCCTTAACCAACTCAGGTGGGGCCTACAACCTTGAAGGTGCTGGCTTTCTACATACCACTTCCCGACCTTTCCAACTGATTGTCTTCACTTTCCACCTAAGGGCCCTGTCCGGTCTCTAGTTTAACCAAGTTCTGCCATCTAAATCAAAGTTTTAGGTTTAAAGATCCTATGGCTGCCACGTGGTCTTCTAACCACTCAGCCATGTACTATAGCCGACATCTACGCCTAGCCATAGCTAATGACCTATCTCTAGCAATAGGGGTCACAAGGATAGATTTGAAAGTTATAGTAATGCAACTAGGCTACCAATTCAACTCCTATGACCTAATGCACATCCAAGAATCATAAATAAGATATAAAGGATAACATAAACTCAAGGATGGCGGTTAGATGCACGGGGGCTTCCCTTGCTCTTGGTCAGAGTTAGAGCCCTCGACTTATGCAGGCTCCGGCGGTTCCTTGTGTCCTTGCTCCGCGTGGTCTATCGCAAATATGCACATATGAGACAACAACATAAATGCAATGCATGGGGTGCAAAGAGTAATATACTGCATGATCATGAGCAACTTAACCATATTAGCCCTTACAAGCTATTTACTAAATTACACTTAGCATTTTTAGCATTTTTAGTATTTTAGCTATTTACTAAATTACGCTTAGAAAATTAATAACATGCACCATATGCATCTAATATTGCTCTCTAATTTTATACAGGTTCTAAACAGTGCAAGGAAGTTTTCTACCAAGAATTAATATGTTTCTAAGCATATTCTATTTTCTAAAATTTCTTTACTACAGGAACAGAGATTAAATCTTAGAAATTATTCTAAGTAGGAATTAATTATGGGAATTTTTTTGTTAGCTACTAACCATGATATGAATGTGCATGCGAAAACTCACATTATGAACAAGTATAGATATTTGTAAATAAATACTTTAGCATTTTAGTTCTTGTAATTTTGTACAATGCATTATTGAGCAAAACAGAGTAAGGTCAAGTTCCCTGGATAGATATATTCTTAAAGATCCTATAGAAAATTATTTCATATTTTTCTGAGCTTTATCTTATTTTCTATGTATTTTAGAACTTTACATAATTTCTGGGAGTTTAATTTAATTCAGAAAGAAATAACAAAATGGTGCACAGTGTTGGGCCATTTCTGGCCTGAAGCCTGGCACGGTCAACTCAGCCCGGGGCGGCTGCGGCCGGGACATGGCAGCCTAGATGTCACGCGCCCACCGGGAAAAGCACGGGGGAGCAATGGCAGCTGAGTCGGGCAAGACTTCGCGGACCAGGGCTTACCTGTGTGCTCGAGCGATGGTGAGGCGGCCACGGCGGTGGTGCGGAGGAGTTCGTCGGCATTGGAGGCTCCCCGCTGGATCCTGGCGGCGACAACGAGCTCCTGCGGGAAGGGGGGGGTGAGGTGCGGCCCGGTCGAGTAAAGGGGGCGGTGGCGTGGTGACCGGTTCGGGAAATGTGGTGAGGATGGTGGTGGGGCGGTCAGCAGTGCCGGATGAGAGGTCGAGGGGGAAGAGGGGGGTGTGCTCATGCCACCAGTGGGAAAAGGCAAAGCAACAAGGGGGAAAAGAAGGGGGGTGGCACGACAGCGTCGGTTTCCATTTTAAACCTGATGCACGGAGGTGGAGGACATGCCGGTGGGGTGGCATGATGCGGCAAGTGAGGGCCGAAAGAGAGAGAGAGGGGGGTGTTCCACCCCGATCGGCAGGCAGCGCCCCAGCCAGCAGCGGCCCGAAGCTGGCCGGCGTGGGCGGCACGGTGTAGCTATGCCGCACAACTGGCCTGAACAGGGGAGAGGGGGGGGGGGAGGCCGACCGATGGGGTCGGGTGGTACATTGCCGGTCGGTGTGGGTCAGACGTTATTCAAACCATTTCAAAATAGTTTAAACTGATTCAAACAAACTTCAAACTGTGCAAACTTCATCTAGTCTAAAAATGACCGTCCCTATCTCAAAAAATTTGAAGGAAAATATGGTTTTGAAGGTCTCGAAGGGATGAGCAACTTTCTTAGATTCTAAACAGATTTGGAATTAAAATTCAGGGAATTATCTAGGTTAGAATTTGATAGAATTTTTTATAGTTTCTTGTTGAATTTTGAATTTGGGTGAAACTTGGGCAAAGGGCTGCTGTTTGTACCTAGTATCCATCCCAGCCCATCAGGAAGAGTTTGAAATTCACACTAGGAATTCATTGACTTCTATCCAAAGGTTGAATTTCAAATTAAATTGAATTTTCTTTGGTGAAATGCAGACATGATTACTAAGACATATAATGCATGATTAGGCCCTTAATTATGGTAATTAGGTTAGCCATAAAACGGGGTGTTACAACCCTCCCCCCTTAAAATGGAATCTCGCCTTGAGATTGGAGTGAATGCGTAAAGGTGAATGGGAGTTCGGTTGTTACCTCGATGGAAGAAACTCGGGGTAGTTGGATCACAGGAATTCTTCTTGCTCCCACGTGGCTTCATCTTCGGAGTGATCATTCCATTGGACCTTATAGAGCCGAGTAGTCTTGTTGGGCATGACTCAGTCTTGTTGGTCAAGAATCTTGATGGGATATGCCTTGTATGTTAAATTCGGTTCCAACGGGATGGTATCTTCGATAATAACATAAGTCGGAGGCTTCAGACATCTTTTGAGTTGGGAGACATGAAGAACATTATTAACCCCCAATAGCTTTGATGGTAGCTCCACTTGATAAGACGTTGGCCCATACTTCTCGATAATAGGATACGGACCGATGTAGCGGGCAGCTAGCTTTCCTTTGATGCCAAAGCGGTGTACACCTTCCATTGGGGATACTTGAAGGTATACGTGATCACCCACTTCAAATTTCAAGGGACTACGTTGTAACACCCCGTGTTACGGAAAACCTTAATTAAGGTCATTAACAAATATCTAGGTGCTAATACAAGCCTAAACCCA
>VSTD030000987.1:0-14082 GCA_008808055.3 Sporobolus alterniflorus
TGGACATATGCAACGGAGGCCCGCGGAGGCACCAATTCATAATGGGGTAATAAGACGAACCGGTAATAACAAGAGAGACAGAGGACGACCAAACTTGATATAGGAGGAGTTCGTGAAGAGAGATTTGAAGGATTGATGTATCACCAAGGATCTAGCATTAGATAGGAGAGAGTGGAAGCTAGCAATTCATGTGCCAGAAACTTGATCTTCGGTTCCGTCCTTTTATTACCTTTTGTCAAGTTTTTTTTCCATGCCCATTTTTTGCTTTTTTGACTTAGCGTTTTATTGTCTTTTCTTCTTTTTTATTTAGTTTTTTATCGCCCTTTGTTTTTCTCTTCTTTTCATTCTTGTTTTGTACTTGTTTTTTTTCTTTTTTTGGCTCATGTGGTTTCATCGCTAGCCTACTCTAACTTGCTTGAGAATAAAATGCTTGGTTGTTGTAAAATCGCAAATGGTCATTTTATACTACCATTGCTATAGTAAATGAAACTAGCTGGAAAAAGTTTGGTCAGGTCAATATTATCTTAGTTGTTGTGATGAGAGAAATCTGGCTAACATGTGATGGATACGCTTGTATTTTTGTGTGGGCCCTAACTGTCATAGCTTCCTTAGCTATTAAGTTTTCTTAGCAGGCAAGTAATGTCACCTACTGTAAATACTCTAGCTAGTGGAGGATTGCAACTTGACAAGTTGCTGTAATATGGATCCTGTAGCAGGTCGGTTACTGTGGTGGTCACTGTAGCACCGACTTAAAAGTCCTATAAAAGGACATGTACCCATTGCAAATAAAGAGAGAAAGAAGCAACCAACACTTTAAAAAAACCAGAAATTCAGCAAGCAACTAGCCTCCTACGTTGTCTAGTTTCTAACAGTTGGTATTTAGAGCCCGTGTTCGTTGCTGGGAGATGTCTACCTCATCGACCCACCAGAGAGCCGCCGTTGTAGCAGCAGCAGTCGACGCCAAGGCGTGTGAGGCCTGCATCGTTGCAGCAAAGGTGGCGGCGTAGCAGGCGACCGAGATAGCTAGAGCAACGATCATCGTGGTCGAGGCTGCAACAGCGGCCGCCACAACTCTGCGCGATGAGGACGTCGATGACCGGGAGAGCGCACGACTGCGGAGCCCTCACGGGCACCGACGCATCTCACCATCGCCGGTGCTACGCCGTGGCTGTCATCACCGCCGTGGCTCACTTCCGCCGGTCATCCAGTGCGTCATCAAGGAGTCCGGTGGGAGCACGCCATGGCCGATGCTCACCAAGACAAACTACAACGACTGGAGTCTACTCATGAAGGTGAAGTTGCAGGCACGACAGCTCTGGGATGTTGTCGAGTTCGGCGACGCCGAGTTCCATGAGGACCGGCTGGCACTGGACGCTCTCCTTGCCTCTGTCCCACCAGAGATGGTGTCGTCTCTGGCGGACAAGCCGACCGCCAAGGACGCCTGGGACTCCATCATCGTTGCCTCACGCATCGGCAACGATCGTGTCTGAAAGACGACGGTGCAGAAGCTGCGCCAGGAGTGGGACCGCCTCACGTTCCGGCCAGGGGAGGACGTTAACAACTTCACTCTCCGCCTCTCCGGCCTGGTGCAACAGCTGGCGTGACACGGCGACATCGACATCGATGAGCAGAAGGCGGTGGAGAAGTACATTCACATCATCCCAAGAAGTACACTTAGATCGCCTTGTCGATGGAGACTCTCCTGGACCTCTCGGCCCTATCCATTAAGGAGGTGACCGGTAGGCTCAAGGCGGTGGACGACCACGATGAAGCACCACCCACCAACTCCGTCACCAACGATGGTAAGCTTCTCTTCACCGAGGAGCAGTGGCTCACTCGCTAGAAGGAGCGGAAGTAGTAGGAGGACTCGTCTTCATCCAAGGACCGTTGTCCACAACTGTGCAGGCAGGACTAATCTGGTGGCGGCCGGGCCGATGGCAGAGCCGACGGTGGTGATGGTGGAAAAGCAGGAGCTGGTGGCGGCGAGGAACGCAAGGCGACCCGCAACGGCGTCTGCCACAACTGTGGCTATCACGGCCACTGGGCCAAGGACTGCAAACAACCCAGGCGTGGGGGAGCAGCCCACATGGCCCAAGCTGAGGAGGATGGGGAGCCCGCATTGTTCCTGGCCCACACCAGCCCAGTGCTGCAGCCCAGAGGAGAAGAGAGCAAGGGTGAAGCTCGAGCTTCCCTTCACAACCACTCCATGAGCCCACATGAGCCGCGTGTGCGAGCCTTCCTCGGTGATGGCTCCGACGATGACAAGCTCGAAGGATGGTACCTCGACAGCAGTGCCATGCACCACATGACAGGACGCGTCGGGCACTTTGCCGACCTAGACCGTAGCATCTAGGGCTCCGTCAAGTTCGGTAATGAGTCTGCGATGGAGATTTGTGGTGTCAGGCGTTGTGTTCATGGCCAAGACCGGCGAGCACAAGCTGTTCCATGGGGTCTACTACATCCTGGCCCTCCGGAACTCCATCATCAGTCTCGGTCATTTCAACGAGGGTGGCTCGAGGGTGGAGATTGATCAAGGGGTGCTCTGGATCTGGGACTGCCATGGTCGTCTTCTCACCAAGGTCAACCGTGGGCGCAACCGGTTGTACATGCTTCATATGGAGGTGGCCCGACCCCTCTACCTCGCCACTCGTCGAGACGATGAGGCCTAGCGATGGCACAGACGATTCAGGCATCTCCACTTTGAGGTGCTCCGGAAGCTCGGGCGTGAGCAGATGGTGCACGAGATGCCGCGGATCGACCACGTCGAGCAATTGTGCGACACCTACGTGGTGACCAAGCTCAAGCGGTGGCCCTTTCCCCGTCAGGTTGTGTACCGCGCGCAGAAGCATCTCGAGCTCATCCACGGTGACCTCTGTGGCCCCGTCACACCAGGGACACCAGGAGGCCGGTGCTACTTCCTGCTGCTGGTGGACGATGCATCACGGTTCATGTGGGCCATCCTTCTTGCGATGAAGGCGGCAGCCGCAGATGCCATCAAGCATGTACAAGCTGTGGTGGAGGAGAGCGGCCTCAAACTTCAGGTGTTGTGCACCGACAACGGTGGCGAGTTAACCACCGCGGAGTTCATCACGTACTGCACGGATGAGGGGATCCAACGCCACTACTCTACGCCGTACTCACCGCAGCAGAACAGCCTGGTTGAGCACTGGAACCAGACTTTGGTGGTAGTCGACCGCGCCCTGCTCAAGCAAAGGGGCATGCCAGCAGAGTTCTAGGGAGAAGCGGTGATGACCGTGGTGCACCTGCTCAACTGATCGCCGACCAAGAACTTGAAGGGGAAGACTCTGTACGAGGCCTGGCACGGGCACACATTGGCAGTCGAGCACCTCCACATGTTCGGCTGCCTTGCGTACGTCAAGGAGCTGAACGCCGTCAGCAAGCTGAGCGACAGGAGCACGTTGGGCGTGTTCATCAGCTACGCTGAAGGCATCAAGGCGTATCGCATCCTCGACCTGGTGACTCGGCGTGTGCACACGACGCGGGATGCCATCTTTGACCAAGGCCGCAGCTGGGACTGGTCTAAGGAGACCAACAACAGCGTGACGGCTTCATCAAGCAAGTTCACCATCGACTACGCTGAGCTCGAAGGATTTGGGGGAGTGGGTGACTCTCCATTGACATCTGGCTCACCCGCCCCTACTCCCAGGACGCCTTCACCGGTGCCCGACTCCACTTCGCCCGCTGCACCAACAACTTCTCCGGAACACGGTGGCTTGCATGCACCCGTCTTCACCTCACCCTTGGAGGGTGATGAGGACCGCATCAACGCCGCGCAAGATGACACCCCGCTGCGCTACCGCACCGTCGACGACATCCTTGGTGACCAAGCAGTGATGCCAGGGAGTGTGCAGCGCAACATCAACGCCAAGCTCCACCTGACACACACTAGGGAACCCTGCTCCCTCGCTGAAGCCAAGGGTGATGCGGCCTAGCACGTCACGATGCAGTAGGAGATGGACTCCATCGAGCACAACCATACATGGGAGCTCGTCGACTTGCCAACCGGCCACCGCCCGATCACCCTGAAGTGGGTCTTCAAGCTCAAGAAGAACGAGGCAGGGGAGATGGTCAAGCACAAGGCGAGGCTCGTCACGCGCGGTTTCATCCGGCAAGAAGAGATCGACTATGATGACGTGTTCGCGCCTGCGGCTCGCATCGAGTCCATCCCCATCCTTCTCGCGCTCGCTGCCAAGGAGGGTTGGCGTGTCCACCACATGGACGTCAAGTCAGCATTCATCAATGATGACTTGAAGGAAGAGGTGTATGTCCGGCAACCTCCCGGCTTCATCATTTTTGGGCAAGAGGGCAAGGTGCTTCAACTATGGAAGGCCTTGTACGGGCTGCAGCAAGCACCGTGAGCCTAGAACGCCAAGCTAGATAGCACACTCAAGGAGATGGGCTTCTAGCAGAGCGTGCACGAGGCGGCGGTTCACCGGCGAGGTCGGGGACACTCTATTCTGTTGGTGGGTGTCTATGTCGACAGCCTCATCATCACCTGCACGGAAGAAGCAGAGGTGGAGGTTTTCAAGGCTTAGATGAATGCCACCTTTTAGATGAGCGACTTCGGTCTTCTTTGCTTCTACCTCGGCATCGAGGTCCATCAGGACAACGGCGGCATCACTCTCCGTCAAGCTCACTACGCCAAGCACATCGTCGAGCTGAGAGGCATGGGTGACTGCAACCCTGCCCACACTCTGATGGAGGAATGGATAAAACTGAGCCGCTATAGCTAGTTGTAGGAGGTTGATGCGACGTAGTACCGACGTCTTGTCAGTAGCCTGCGCTACCTGGTTCATACCCGACCGGACTTGGCGTTCGATGTCGGGTATGTGAGCCAGTTCATGGAGCGGACGATGGTGGAGCACCAACAGGCCATCAAGCGGATTCTGCGCTACGTCACGGGCACGCTGGACTACGACTTGCGATACGAGCAGCGTTTTGGTGTATCACACCTTGTCGGCTACTGCGACAGCGACCTCACCGGCGACATCGACACGAGCAAGAGCACAAGTGACATTTTGTTCTTCCTCGGCAACTATCCTGTCAGCTGGCAGTCTCTCAAGCAGCGGGTGGTGGCACTTTTAAGCTGTGAAGCTGAGTACATTGCTGCCACCTCCGTCGCAACTCAAGCACTCTGGCTGGCTCGCCTAGTGGATGAGTTACTTGGTCGAAAGACTGAGACAGTCAAGCTCAAGGTGGATAGCAAGTGTGCCTTGGCATTGGCCAAGAACCCCGTCTTCCACGAGAGAAGCAAGCACATCCGGATCAAGTACCACTTTATCTGGAGCCGTCTGGAAGAAGGGAGCATGAAGGCCAGTTACATCAGCACCAACTCACTGACATTCTCACAAAGTCACTTGGACGAGTAAAATTTCATGAGCTGAGAGCTCAAATCGGTCTGGTCCACAACACGACAGCACACACAAGGCTTAGGGGGAGAATTAATGAATAAGCTTATATGCTTATGTGGGACCTAGCTGTCATAGCTAGTGGAGGATTGCAACTTGACAGGTTACTGTGTGTGGTTACTGTAGCACCACCTTAAAAGTCCTATAAAAGGACATGTACTCCATCGCAAATAAAGAGAGAAAGAAGCAACCAGCACTTTAAAAACCCCAAAAATTCAGTAAGCAACTAGCCTCCTTGATTGTCTAGTTTCTAACAACATGCAATGAATTTGTATTTCACAAACAGAGTTGGAAGGACATAAAAGAGGTCTGGAGGTGCGTTCTGAAACTGAGAAGAAGCTGGAGACCTCTATACAAGGAAGAGATGTGGATCTAATTGGAGGAATGAGTATCTTATTTGAAGTTCTAGTTGCAAGCTCCACTGATGCTGAACATGGGTGCATGAAGAAGAAAGGAGGCTTGTAGAGACCTTTGAATCCAAGAGCATGTCTTTGCAGGAGATGCCACACTGAGTGGTTGGACATGGAAGTAGCTTCTGATATGTCGTTGAAATGTACTTTCGACTGTTCACTTCTGTAGCTTAGCTGTTTCAAACTGCAGGTGGTTTTAACTGACGCTACTTGTGTTGGTACACTTCTCAAATCAAACTGTATCTTTTTTTGTTATAAAATATGGGATGCCTTTGGTTCTAAAAACACACTATCTCTGTTTCAAAATACTTTGTTATTGGTTAGTTTATTTTTAAATTAGACAGTGATAAGTAAAAAAAAGGGAGAGAGTATTATGTTTATTCGTTTACGACAATAGATATGTGTGTGTGGTGACTCTTTTCTGATTAATAATAATGAGTCTTGCTATAATGTTTGGAATTAATGTGAGTCGTTTATTTACCTAGATCTAACGGTTAAAAACAGAGAGATACCTATTGAGAGATATTTTAATTAGTGAATTAGTATCAAATTAGTATTGACTAGGTACCTCTCCAGTTTAAAAGAGGGATATGTAATAAAAATTAATGGCTGAGATTAAAAGTTCTTCTAGATACCTCACAAACATCGTATCATAACTCAATAATAATTGGTGGTGTTCTATTTAGGATTGGATGAGGAGACTAGCTAGCAAGATCACTCACATAAAGAAACATCCAAACATTACATGAGCAGAATTATAATACGAGTATGATTGCCGAGTAACTTTCCGTCGGTGACAGTTAGAAAAGAAACTGTATTGTATGTAATAAAAGGTAAAAAAAAGAGAGAAGAGGGACAGAAATCAGAGTGAAAAAGCAACCTAAACACCAACGGAGACAAAACCAGCACTGATCCTGAAAAAACGGAGAAGTATAAGCAGATTAGCAGAGAACTAGCAAACTATATCATGTGCCTCATATCCATGTGTGGTGTTGCTCTCTTAATGTAGACTTCCTGGTTGCTGGTTGTGCTTGAAAATACTAATCATGAAATTAGAACCTGCATATTCCGAAGGTTGAAGAACCGGCCAACGAAGATTAAAATAACTGATCAGGATGCTGTCAGGAGTATGTTTGAAGCCATGGAAAAGACAGTCAATAACCCAAAAGACTCGGCGGTGGTTGAAATCGGGAAGGTTGAAGAGACAGTCAAAGAACAAGAAGACTGCGGTGATTGAAATCCCGACAGAAATCCGGACGAACAAGAAGACCCGACGGTGAAATGAAATTCGGAAACATGAAGAACAAGCCAATGACAGAAATGCTCCTGCTGGGAGTTACGTATGTGAAGGAACTCATGCACAGGGCTCAAACTGCTGAGTCTCCAATTCTGCCCCGCGCATACAAGTTGTCCTGGGAGCTCATTAGCATCAAATTTTGGAGCCATGGAAAAGGCAGTCGACGAACCAAAAGACTCGGCGGTTGTTGAAATCCGGAAGGTTGAAGAGACAGTCAAAGAACTAGAAGACTGCAGTGATTGAAATCCCGAAGGTTGAAGAACCGGCCAGTGAACAAGAAGACCCGACGGTGAATGAAATTCGGAAGCATGAAGAACAAGCCAACGAAAACATCAATGATGAATCTGAATGTGAAAGAACTCATGCACAGGGCTCAATATCAATGGACACTATGGAACCTTTTAAATAGTTAAATCATGCTTATGCAACATGTATATCCAAATGTATATTTTAATTCCAGAAATAATGAAATCATATGGAATATGGCAGGAACAAAGCGAATCGAACATATGTTGCATTTCTATCCTAGTCGGCAATCCGCTTTTGGTCTCTTATTTGCTCTCTCTCTCCTCTGCATTTTCTATTCCATGATTTCCGTGAGCTCTTATGCCTGTGTTATTCTTATCAGAAGATCTTAATTGGCTCCTGATGGGCCGAGAAAAATCTTAATCTAGCCGAGTAAAAAAATAAACCTGCAACAACAATTTTAGGACAAAGTGAGAATAAACAGTCACGTACAAGCTCAAAATTGATCCCCAACTTTTGAGAAGCTTGATAGAATTTTAGTAAGTGTTGAATGGGAAGATAAATACCCACAAGTATTGGTAAGGGCACTTTCAAGAGGAATTTCTGATCACGCTCCACACTTATTGGATACTGGATCACCATCATAACCAAAAGTAAGTGGATTCAAATTTGAACTTACATGGCTGTTTAAAGATGGTTTCCAAGAGAAAGTAAGAGAAGTATGTCAACGAGAAAAAAGGGGTCGACTTCAATAAAAATTTGGCAGAATAAAATAAGAGCCTTGAGAAGATATCTCCGAGGATGGGAGAAAAATACAAATGGGCAGCACAAGAAGGAAAAGAAAGAGATCATGAACAAACTAGAACAGTTAGATAAAAAGGCCAAAGGCACAATGTTATCACCGCAAGAGGTGGATGCTAAACATTGTTTAAATGCGAGGCTTATGCAATTGTTGAGAGAAGAGGAAGTTAAGTGGTACCAAAGATCTAAAGTAAATAAACTCCTTTAAGGCGACAGTAACACTAGATATTTCCAGTTGGTTGCAAATGGCAAAAAAAGAAAATCTCATATTTTCCAACTAGAGGATGGAGACAGGATCATTAAAGGGGAGGATCCACTTAAGTCATATATCACAGATTATTATAAAAAAATATTTGGTCCTTTTGATAGTGGCATGTTCTCCTTTGATGAAGATAATCGAGATAACATAACTAAAATAGTGTTGGAAGATAATGAAAAATTAGTGGATGTGTTTATGGAGCAAGAGGTGAAGGAGGCCGTCTTCAAAATGAAGCATAATAAAGCTCTAGGACCCGTTGGCTTCCTAGCTAAATTTTACCAAATTGTCTGAAAACCATTAAAGGGGATCTAATGGCTTTATTTAAAGATTTCTATGAAAATAAACGGCCCCTTTCCAGCCTTAATTTTGGAATCATAACTCTATTACCTAAGTAGAAAGAGGCCTCACATATTAAACAGTACCGACCTATATGCTTAATCAATGTGAGCTTCAAGATTTTTACAAAGGTGATGGTCAATAGAATGACCGGAATTGCCTCGGACCTTATTAGCCCATCACAAACGGCTTTTATGCCGGGTAGGAACAACATGGAAGGAGTGGTTATATTACATGAAACTATACATGAGATTCATCAGAAAAAGATGAGTGGGGTAATCTTGAAACTAGAATTTGAGAAGGCATATGATAAAGTTAACTGGGAAATTTTACATCAAACCCTTAGGATAAAAGGGTTTTAAGATAAATGGTGCGATTGGATAAGCCAAATCATAAGTAAAGGAAGTGTAGGAGTTAAAGTGAATGATGACATTGGGCGGTATTTCTAGACAAAGAAACGTTTAAGACAAGGAGATTCGTTGTCACTGTTACTCTTTAATCTGGTTGCAGACATGTTGTCAGCATTATTCAATAGAGCGAAAGAGGATGGACAAGTTAGGGGACTAGTGCCACATCTCGTAGATGGTGGGATATCTATCTTACAATATACAGATGATACAATTCTTTTTATGGAAAATGATCTGGAACACGCAAAAAATATGAAATTGTTGCTATGTGCCTTTGAACAATTGTCAGGGCTAAAGATCAACTTTCATAAAAGTGATGTTTTCTGCTATGGAGAGGCTAAAGAGATAGAAAATCGCTATACCAATCTATTTGGATGTGGCTTAGGTCAATATCTAATCAGATAGTTCAGATACTTTGACATTCCAATGCACCATAAGAAAATAAGCAATACAGATTGGAAGGTTATAGAAGGAAAATTTGAGAAAAAACTAAGTTGTTGGAAAGGAAAGCTTCTATCATATGGAGGTAGATTGGTCTTGATAAACTCTGTTTTAAGCAGCTTAGCTATATTTATGTTATCCTTCTATGAAGTACCTAAAGAAGTCTTACACAAGCTAGACTTTTATAGGTCCAGCTTTTTTTGGCAGGGGAAATATAGACTAGCTAAATATGGTATTATTTATAGATCAAAAGATCAAGAAGGGTTAGGGGTTTAAAACCTTAGAGCTACAAAACAAATGCCTTCTTAGCAAATGACTCTTTCTATTGATCAATTCTGATGGTGCTTGGCAGCAACTTATCAGAAATAAGTATCTGGGTTCCAAAACAATTACTCAAATCACTAAACAATGGGCGATTCCCAATTTTGGAGAGGTTTGATGAATATTAAAGAAGAATTTTTTCAGTTTTGGAAGTTTTTAGCTACAAGATAGAAGAGTGATCAGATTTTGGGAGCATTCATGGCTGGGTGCCACAACCTTAAGAGAGCAATATCTTAATCTCTAAAATATTGTTAGGAGAAAGGATGCAATGGTGACTGAAATTTTAGGTTCGTGCCCTTTTAATATTTCCTTTTGTAGGAGTTTGGTCGCTGGTAACTTACGTGATTGGCATGATTTAGTATTGAAGCTTTCAAGTATAAATTTAATAGATTCTTCTGATCGTTTAATTGGTCTCTAAACTCAAATGGTTGCTTTACTGTTAACTCGATATATCAAGCTTTCTTAGATACTAATGTTGTGTCAAATAATAGTTACCTTTGGAAAATAAAAGTTCCATTAAAAATTAAGGTGTTCCTATGGTTGCACCATAGAGAAGCGATATTCACCAAAGACAACTCAATTAAAAGGAATTTGAAAGGGAATGTTATGTGTTGTTTTTGTGACTCCTATGAGAGTATACAACACTTATTCTTTGAATGTGTCCTTGCTAAGTTCATTTGGATAGTTATTCAAATAACTTTTGGTTTAGCAATACCGCTAAATATCAAGCATGTATTTAGTGAATTGGTTCAAAGAATGAATGAGAAAGATAAAATGTTGCTATATGTGGGAATGGGTACTATATTTTGGTTAATATGGTAAAGCCTGAACGATTTGGTTTTTAACAAAACACCAATCTCTTCTTATATGCAGGTGATGTTTAAGGCGACATATTAGACAAGAACATTGGCTGCGTTCCAAAAGGAAGAAAGTCAAAGGTTTCTTCGAACGGCATGTCGGTTAATGGAAACCACGACAATGGATATTTTCGCCAAGCATGGATGGTGGCCTAGTAATAGATTAAGTTTTTGAGGAACTTCGTATTACAATCATCCTCATGGCATGTCTTGGTTTTCTTTCATTTACACATATTTTGCTATGTCAAGTATGTGAGAACATTGTTATAGGTTGGGAACCTTTCATTCACTTAATGAAATATAACCCTTAATAAAAAAAACAAGCTCAAAATTGATTCCTAGGTGCGCTGTGACATCAAAGGCAAAGAATACAGAGTGACGATTTTTTTTTATAAAAGTCACATAGAAAACCTCAAAGAGACACTTTGCATTGATTATATTCTTAGGAGAGCAGAGACAGCAAAGAAAAGAATAGAGCGTGACACCTTTCGTTTTATAAAAGTCACATAGAAAACTTCAGAGAGACTTTGCATTGATTGTATTTTTAGGTGAAATTAACTCATTATTGATATATATGGAACAACATGGAGTCAACAAATAGACTATCAACATCGCACAATCTCATTTATTTATTTCTACACTGGCGAAAACATATACTTCCACCAAAAAACTAACCGGCAACAACAATTTTAGGAGAATATTTTATTACTGTCACGTATACACTCAGAATTGATTCATAGGTGAGCAATAACAGCAAAGGAAAAGAACAGTGTGACACGTTTTTAAAAAGTCTCATAGAAAACCTCAGAGAGAGACTTTGCATTATTGATTATATATTTAGGTGAGCAGTGACGGCAAAGGCAAAGAACAGAGAGTGATTCTTAGCTTTTTTTTATGAAAGTCACATAGAAAACTTGAGAGAGAGACTTTGCATTGATTATATTCTTAGGTGAGCTGTGACAGCAAAGGCAAAGAATAGATGGTAACTCAGATTTAGGACAACAGCAAAATACATCGATGGCATCGTCTGAAAAAACAGCACAGAAGTTTGATCTCCTGACCAGCGACAACGCATGGGAAAAAATGGCTTTGATATATACTACATTTTTTGTACGACTTGGATACAAAATAAGATACATAATGACCCAGATTTCTAGTAAGCGACAATGCCCAGATGTGGCCTCCTTTAGTTAGCTTAGGGTAAAATGTATTTTCAAGAAAGATTCAAATAGATAAAAAGTCTTGCATTGTTTTGACTATCTTATAGTCGATCACAATGGCCAAGAAAAGAGCCCTCTAGCTCACTCTCTAAAGGTACAAATTACCACATCAATCAAAAGAAAAAAAAATAAAGTTGTCAACACTATTATTATAACAAATTAACTCACAATACTTAGGTTTGTATGTTTTTTATATGATTCCCACAATAATGATTATGAAAATACTCCAAAATATGCATTTATTATAAGTTAATCATTGCTGTCATCAATCAAAATGAACTACCTCAAAATAGTTTTGATAAAATAATAGTGATGAGAATGAAAGAATAAACTACTGAGGCATCTAACATATTACAACATTGCAAGTTTTTATTGGATTACTTGATACTAGTAGCACAAATAAATAATGTGAACCACTAGTTTTATTTTACTTGGTAACATGTCATTTATCAGTTATTTCCATGCATGTTATATACGGCTGCACTTTAGACCTTTACTGAAACAAGCATCCACTATCACCAAATATGCGAAGCTTGACATTAACTCCATTATTACAAGTTTGTATAAATATTGGTGCAGCCAGGTGACACATGTGTGCAATTTTGTGCTTGCTTATTACCCTGACTGGGACAGTGGGACGAGAGGTCAATCATGAGTGGTCCGGAAGTTTGCGGGTGCACTGCGATGGAAAAGCAAAGGTAATACCAAGATGACTCTTGTCGTTTTTTGTTATTATGCAAAATACTATTGAGTTCCGTACTAAATTTACTTTATCATTTTATTACAATTTAGGTTTTGTGTGAATTCTCATTTTTATATATTATTGAGCACACAAAGTGCTCTGTGTATATACAAAGCATTTTCCCTACCTCTAGCTATGTACTCCCACATGTGTATATCACACAAATTAGAAAATATCTCATTTTATACATACATAGGGTATAAGTGATAGACTATATCCAAAGTGATATGTAACTAAAGCATATGAGAATACAACAAGTATGTGGACATAATATTTTTTTGTCAATAAATATGTCATTTCTAAATCCAAGAATTTAAAGTGACAGCTTCCTCGTTACCAGAAATATATGGTGTATCATATCATATGCTAAAAATAGACTTCTTCAAAATATTTTCGTGCTTATAACTTTGAAGTATATCTAAGATTGAGTACACAAACATATTTCAAATAATAAATGCATATGTAGGCATATCAAAAAGATTTCTTGAATGTGGGAGAGTAGCGACATCTGGGAGTACAATAGACAATGTCCTTATTCTAGTTAGTTTATTATGAGACACTCATGTACGTTTCAATAATAATTCATTCTCTCTCTCTCTCTACATATAACTTAAAATCTCATGCGACAGTTCATGAAATTACTTGTAACATCTTGGGATCCAAACAGGTCTAGACCCACTCACACATACCGACCTATTTACGATTTCATCCTCCTTTCACTTAAAATTAAAGGGTTAAGCCAAGTTGATGGTGTTGGACATATTAGGTTTATATGTTGGTCTTTCTCCTACTACGCTAGAAAGTTGGGATTACATTTGCACTCTCTCTCTCTCTCTCTCTCTCTCATGCACATATCAGAAATAGCATGTACTCCCTCTGGACTTTATTTGTTGACGATCCTTAGCTCAAATTTAAGCTAATGAACGTCTACAAAATGGGCTGGGATGTCACTTGACTTTCACAAATGACATGTCGCACTTGTTGTCTAGCGGATGGACCAGAACGGAATCAATGAGGTAGCAATAACAACCAAAACTAGCTAATAGACACCCACCTCTGATCCTTTCAAGGATTACAACCTTGTAGCACTCACCAATAATTTAGCCTTTCAATTCAATGTGTTCTATTTACTACTTTAAAATTTACACTTGACACATTTAACCAAAAAACAAATTTGAACCTTTCAACTTTCAGCTTGGCGGATGTCCAGTTCATCTGGAATGTGTGGGAGGTCCACGGCATGATCCTTGCAAGCCTTTTCCTGCAAGTGTTCCTTTTCCTCTTTGCGGGCATGCGTAGGCGCTGCAAGTTCTGGC
>VSTD030000988.1:0-14075 GCA_008808055.3 Sporobolus alterniflorus
AGAGAGCATGATTGGTCTTGGCAAGCTTCTCGATTGGCTGCGCAAGAAGAGGATTCGATGGGGTAGACGATGAACTCGTCATGACTCTGATACCATGAAGAAACAGAGGTAGCGGAAGCTAAAATAGGTTAAACTAAGGCTCTCAAACTCGAGCAGCTCATGGGATTCGTGTTGATCCTTTTCTTTATGGAAATAGCCTCTACGATGACTTATATTTATAGGGTACAACTTGTAGAGTCCACATCCGACTCTGTTTATGAATCATTGACTAATCTATCTCTAACTCTTGATACAGCTCGGTTTACTTACAAACTCCTAGAGATATAATCACGTTACTACGTTTTTGGAGTCTTATCTTAACACATTGGGTTTCTGGAGTCTTATCTTAACACATTGGACGTGGGCACGCGAAGATAACTGAGCGTGTGCACGTTCCTTGGCTTAGCTTAATTGTAGATATGTTTACTTGTACTCTTTGCATAATAAAAGGAAGAGAAAACAGAAAAGGCTACAAGCAGTTCACATCGCAAAAGGTCTCGCTGTGTTTGTTCAATCATGTCCATTTCGCGTTGTGTTGTTTCTCACCATTGTTGATCCTAACAAGGCCGAGGCGGCCGTCGCCAGGTTGCTGGTGGTGATGGAGAGGACGCGCTCGCGGTCGTCTGAGCTGGCGATGGGTATGACGAGGCTGATGTCGTTGTTGGTGAGCACGAGCGTGGAGGCCGGCGAGTTGTCGACGTTGCTGAGGGTGAGGAGCGGGCAGGCGAGGCACGGCAGGCGGGCATGACTCTACTATTGCAAGCGGGTCTGCTCCAGCAGCCTGTCAAGTGACTTGGGGACGAGGCCGTAGAAGCGCTTCGAGTTGAGGTGGAGGACGACGTGGTCGGCGTGGTTGACAAGGAGCGGTGCAGCGCGCCAGATGGGGCTCCAGCGACGGGAGAGCACCGCCATGCGCGCGGCTTCCTTGATGGGGGAGGCGAGAGGCGATGTCGCGTAGAAGCGAGGCGGCTGAGGCGATCGACGCCTGACAGGAAGTCATGATCCGTGGCCTGCCGTGGTGCTGAGGTCGGTGAAGAGATGAGCGAGGTGGCAGTAGGCTCGGCCTCGGTCTCCGAGTCGAAGATGGCGATGAGGGAGTACTCGGAGGCCGCCACACGCGTGGATGTCGGTGACGCGGAGGAGGGCGAGGAGGAGCCGGCGTCAGCGGTGAAGATGGAGGTAGAGGGAGGTGACGAAGGCGACGACAGTTGCTCAGCAGCGCTGTGCCACTGAGCGTTCATCTCTTCCAGCCTTGCCAGAATCTCGGCCAACATCTCCTCAATCGTCGTCATGGTGGTCACGAACTCCGGCACGGTGGTGGTGCTCTCTGGATCGAGCTGAATCTGATACCAGATGTAACAATACTAGATGTATATTACTCGATCACAGGGATACACAGGTAGCTAGCATAACATGGATATGGTAGTAATTGATCTCGAGCAGATGCTCGCCGCCGTCTCCAGCCGCAGCTCGCCTGTTTTTCGATTACAACCAAATCGAGTTCATCTTTAGCAAGAAGAAAGCTATACGTAGAAGACAGAAGCGGCAAATGGGCCTAATCCTAATTAACCCACTCCAGCCCATTGAAGTTGACGTTGGGCTCCTAGGTCTGCTGAACTAGCTTCGCTTGTCTTCTGCAGCTCAGCCTGCTCCCCTTTTCTTAATTAAGCCTTCCTCAGCGATGAAACAGAGACCTTCTTCGTAGTCCCCAACTTCCATATTCACTGATATCCTCTTCTTCAGTGTAGCAATAGCTATGTATGTGACAAATCGTTGTGTCCACAACGGATGTTGAGGTTGCAAGCTTATGCGTGGGCCAAAACTGTGTGGTGTCAGAGCTCAAGCAATTGTCTGCTGATCAGACCATCTATGCTTTCTACATGGAGGTAATATTGAACACTTTCAGAGAAGTTCTGCAGACATCTTATATATTGATTGTTGATCTAGTCCAACGTACTAGCTGTCAGTAGACAACATGATATTTCGGCTTCATTCTAATGTCACATTTCTTTTTTTGCAACAATACTAGTCCACCGCAAGACCGTCTGTTGAAATAGTCAGCATGCCCAATTCTGTTCTGGGAGATGGTGACAAAGATGGAAATACTCGAACCAAGGTAAGGGAATTCATTAATTTTAATTTGTGTAGAAAGCTGTCAGCCAAGCATATGAATACGCACGTTTTATTTCAGTAGGTAACTGGTTATCACAACATAGTAGTTAGCTGCATGGCACCCCATCCTAATGTTAGCCTGCTTCTCCAAGCCACCATTGGTTATCACAAAATAGTAGTAAGCCTGCTTCTCCAAGCCACCACTGGTGGTTCGGCGGCTCATTTCAAAGTTTCCCAACTTGTCGATTGTACTTTCAAGTTCTTTGTTGCCTCTAAAGAAGCCAGTCTGTTTGTGGCAAGCCTCCGATCTTTTAGTTGTGATTCCTATAAGCTTTTCTTCCACCTTTGGGGGAATGGCGGTCCAAATTGGAGGTCAGAGTTCAAAGCCTTCCAAGAGGAAGATGCGTCGTCCTGGACTCTGGCTGGCTCCCGGCTGCCTCGTAAGTCCTTCATCGCCGTGCTCAAGGAAACTCCCCCATCGGGTGCTAACATCATCCCCTTAGAGAAGCCGCCGACCCCTGCTTGCTGGTCAGTTTTTGATCGTCTGAATTTTCCTCAGTCTTCTTCTCCAAGTCTGGCGCGGTATGGGCATCTGCGTTCGGCGGTACTCAACAAGTCCCTGACATCCTCCTGCACTCGTTGTCTATCGCCTAAGAGCAAGGTCAATAATAGAGCCAAGTGCTTAGCTATAAGTCATGTTGTAAGAGCCAAGTCATACAATAGTTATCTACTATTTAGTTATAAAAAGCTTTTTATTATTATATGGTACCATGTCTGACTTTCTCTTTCCTACTCCTCCTCACATACAATGTTATTTGGGCCCACAGATACCTATGCTTCCATGCCCAGCTTGGTGCTAGAATAAGAGCCAAGCTCTCTTCTCTCTCCTCCACATCAGCAAAAATACTGACTAGCTTGGCTATAAACCCATTACTGTACTTGCTCTAATCACCTTTGGGTCAACTGTCGTCGGCCCATTAAATATCGTGCGTGCCAAAAATGGGGGCATGCGGAGGCTGCTTGTCACTCAGTCAAGAACAGTAGTTCAAAACACAATCCTGGCACGAGTAATGACAAGGCGGCTCGAGTGAATGATCCGGCAATAATAAAAGCAAGACAACTCTTGTGGGGTGGTTCAATCTCGGGGAAGATGCGACTAATCAATGGCTTCTACTTAGAGCCCACCGGTGCTGAATTCTTTTGCCGAGATGTCTCAAGCCTGCTTTGCTTCTTGGGCCACTATGGATTTTAGCGGGCCTTAATAATACCCTAGCGGCCGAAGCCCACTCCCAATGTGTTGGATCCGGCCTCAAATACATACCCCCAACCCGAATCCCTCACTTTGGGAACTCCACGCCTCTTTGTCTACTTGCAGTACTCCTCCCAGCATGGAAATGGCAGCAGAAAGCTCTCCTCCACTGCTATAGTATAGCTCGTTCTCTGATCCTCAGCTCTTATAAGTCATTGGAGACATTGCTTTCCAACGTGCAGATTGTTCATTCCTGGAGGAATGCAGCATGAAGAGATCTCCAATAGAGTGTTCATGGTCCATGTCGTCGCTCCTGTGAGGCCACCATCAAGAAACAAGGACCTCGCCATCACCACTTTTGATCCTTTGCCTGGTAATGTCCTTCACTTGGAAGGGGTCTAGTGGTTAAGGATTATCAACCTACCCATCTAGAACAAGCTCTGGTTTGGTTTGGTCATGCCTATGAACGTGATACAATAGTTTTAGAAAGCCCTCATGTTTTTGGGAGCATCAATATATCTTTATCCAAACACAATGAAGGTAGAAACCGGCGTAGGGCCCAGTTCAATCACAAATGTTGGCCACTCCTATTAGGATTCCCAAACGACTATTGGTTTGAAAGGCATATACAGAATGTTGTTGGCAATTTTGCAAAGTTGCTCCTTTGGGAAGAGGATGACAGATACTTGGCCTGTCTATTGGTCAGGGCCCGAGTCGCATACCTATAGAAGGTGCCTCAGTTCATAGTCTATTTAGACCTAGACATTGTGGATGAGGAGTCCTCGATAATAAAGTGCAAAGTCTTGCAGCATCACCCTCAAGAAGAGGGCCCTCCAGATGTAGATCCAATACCAGAGAATGCTAAACAGAGACTACAGTTCCTTTTGATTTCTTTGGCCTAGGCCAACCAATCAATGGGCCAAATGGCCAGAATGAGAAGAACCAGAAAGAAGAACAAGACAATTGGGACCCATGGCCTGCTGAGATTCAGGCCCAACAACAGCCTATGCAAGAAGACCAACCTCTGAATCTCAATGATCCTCCTTGTTGGTGGTCACTAACGACCATTTCTACCTGCCAACTTAGGTCTAAAATAGGAGAAATAAACATATTTATATCACATATGCTTATGCTATTAACCAAGTTCCACTTGTATTCTGAGATATATGCTTCGTAGAATACAAAACTGAAAACGAGTGGAAAGTATGCCAAGTAAAGAAGAAAGTGCCAAGCGAAAAGTGTATTCTATAAGCGCACAACCTAGGAGACAAGCAAAAGCCCACAACCATGACAAATCAAGGGAGAATACCGGCGGGGAAGTGGCACAGGCCCATCCAGCAGCCCACCTGACAAAGGCGATGGCGAGCGGAGCATGCCAGGGTGCAGCTGCACCGCCCCCAGCGCGACCAATCTCCTACAACGGTTGCATTCCGCCATGCTGAGGTTGTTGGTGCTGGTTTTCTAATTTTCTCGCGCCAAACCGACCATTAGCTAGTATATAAGTGAGGGTGTAGCTCTCCATTTCATACACAACATCATACACCATTCAAGATACTACCTCTACTTGTTCTTCATTAGCTTTAGTGTTAGTTTTGTGAGCAAGAAGGCTAAGAGCTACTTGGAGAGCTTGTCTCCTTGGAAGAAGGGCACTTTGGTAATATACTATGAAGAGTTCTTCCATATTCAAGCTCTCACTTTATTCATATAGAAATGCATATGAATTAGAGTATAGTTATCCTCATGTTATATTCATAATGTATGAACTAGACTATAATTGATATATTATGATATTAACATGACTAACTTTATGCTAAATCATTCATATGATATATTTGGGGAGAGGTAGAGATAGGCTTGAGGTGACGGTTTGATGTACCTTCGGGTTTGCCTATATCCTTGCTTGTCGATCTGTAGGGTCGGAGTCCCGGGGGCTACAGGTAGTTTTCTCTATACACGGGCATGGTGCTCGGGTATACAGAGGCTATCAAATAAGAGGGTACTCCATGGTAGTGAGGTAGGCGGTAGGTGGTGATATCCCTGTCCGTCCCTTGTACTCCTCCACGTTCGGGTATTGTGTAGGAGTCTTAAAGTCTCCCTGGCTTGCTGATGGACCAGTGCCCGGAGATCTCCCCGTTCATGTCAGACCTAGTTCTAGTTCTAATCATGTATTTCATCTGATCATTAACTGTTATATGCATGGCTATATTAGAACATGCCTGTTCACTATAGGAACATTATTTTATTCTTTATTTCTCTTTTATCCTTATGGTAGCTTGGTGTAATGTGTCCACTATCCTCAAATTACCATTTAACCCCTGTAATGAACTATTGGTTTGGTACGCATAAATGTTGATCTTAATCATATCATGCTAGACATTATACAAGCCTACCTTCTTTTTGGAAAATATAAATAATGATACCCTGAATACTTCTGGGTGAAATGCTGTAACGATAGATCTGTGTGCTTATGGATACCTTTCTGTAATCATTAAGACTATTGAGCCAATGTTACTAGGCGGCGTTGCTAAGGTTAACTCAGCCTTAGTAGCGGTGTCTAGGAAATACCGACAATGGCATTTCTGGCATAGTCGCCTTGGATGGATCCTAAGTCCATTCTTGGTGGTTGCGCTAAGAAATTCCAACACTCCTCTAGGTGCTCAGGAAGAGGGATTTGATCTGAATCAGACACTTCTGAATTAGGATCTCCATGCAGTGATTCTGAACCCTATCATGCCAGTGGAACACGGGGAAGGAGACTTCATTGAACTAAATGATTTGCGGAACAATATGTTGGAACAACACCTCTTAACATGAGAATGAGGTTTTCCTGCTTGATCCAGCAGAAGAAGACCTTATGCAGCTTGAAGGTGGTCTTTAGCAAGAGATGATCAACAACCAACTAGCTCTGCTCCACCAGCCTCACCCATTGATCACCTCAGAAAGGAGATACCCTTGGACCAGCTGGTAGGCCTAGGAGAAGGAGGCTTCCCTAAACAAGTGGCAGATGAGCAAGAACATATGCATGAACAAGTGGTCGACATGCTTGAGCAGGAAGTTGATCAACCTCAAGTACCTGGATAGAGTATGCATTGCACATTGGACTCATGCTCAACCCCACTCTTAGGTATGATCTTGCTTTCCTCAATTGGGAAAGGTTCCAGAAGGAGAAAGATGCTGAGTTGTGGGCAACCTTTTTCTCCAAACATAATTCTGATTGCCTCCATATTATAAAATCTCCCAAAATTTGGATCAATTCTTCACTGTCCTCCTTTTGTCTCCATCCAACTTCACTTAGGCCAAAGTCTTGATCTCCTCAAAAGTGCTTTCTTCCTGAATTCTAATGATGAAAATGTCGGTTTCTTCCTTCCAACTAAGTGCCCTTCTGACAAAGCCTTAGTTCGTGCAGATGAAAATGCAGACTCAGCTCTGGGATACAACTTTGGGAGCAAACAATCCTCCTTGATCCAATAGGAGGAGGACCTAACTCTAGCCCTCACTCCTTCAAAAAAGATAACCAGCAAGAGATACACTCTGGTGGTCAAAAGTGTGCTTAGAAGGACCAACATGCTCAATGATGTAAGTAATTAATTTAGAGCCACATCATGCTCAAGCAAAAAATGCTTAACCTATTCTCCTTGTCCCCCATCATCCCTATTCAAACTATTCAATCTCTAGGCACTGAACTTTGTAAATTGGGCCAAGATGTGCTAACTGAAGAAGCTCTGCTGAAAAACAGAAAGCAGTCAAGCCCAATAGTACCCAAGAAAAGCAAGAAGACTATGGGAAAGTAGCATTTGGGTGGGATGGATGAAGGTGAGTAGAAGGCTCCAGATCATGATCAGGTGGAAGGTTGATAAGCCCAAGCCTTTGAGATGAATCAGTCAGCAAGGAGACTGAAGCTTTTGCTAGAAGCCTTTAGCTTTCTTTTGGTTATTCTTAGATCTGTGTACAAGGTCTTAGTGGTGAGCCACTTTTCAGTTGTAATGGTTGAAGCAGATACCTTTCAGTTTGTGTGCTCAGTTGTTAATTTGTGTCACTTTAGGGATCAGGTAACTGTTGCTCATAATGTCAGAATTATGCTATCTTTATCATGCTAGAATTTGGAATGTTTTGAGCTGGAATGTGTGAGGCATCAACTGTCCCTCTAAATGGAATTCCATGAAAGATGAAGTTTCTGAAATAGCATGTGTTGTTGCTTGCTTTCAAGAAACAAAAAAAGAAATGCTTGATCTAGCCTTCATAAAAAATGTTTATCCCCCTTGGTTTGATAATATTGAATTTCTTCCCTCAATAGGAGCATCAGGTGTTCTTCTGGTTGCATGGAAAAGCTCCCTTTTTAGAGGAGAATTTATTTTTAGTAATGATTATGCCATGTATGTTGAATTTCACTCCCAACATGATAGCAGAAGTTGGTTGCTGACCAATGTCTATGCACCCTATCAGTCAGAAGGGAAACTAGCTTTTCTAAAATGTTCAAACACATTCAGATGCCCGAGGAAGTTGATTGGTTGATCCTGGGTGACTTCAATCTGATTAGGAGGCTAGAAAATAGAAATAAAGGAGGAGACATAATGGAAATGTTCATCTTCAATGAAGCAATTAATACTTTGGATCTCAATGAGATAGTTCTACAGGGTAGAAAATTCACTTCATCAAATAAATAGGCTTCATGTTCAAAAAATAGGCTTAACCTCTTTTAGAAAAGCTTGATTGGGCCTTTACTTCAAACTCTTGGGCCCTTTCCTACCCTGACACCTCTCTCACTACCCTTGACATGACCCCTTCTAATCATTGCCCTTGTGTGGTCAGAGTCTCAAGCCATATCCTAAAAGGTGGACTTATTGGATTTGAAAACTATTGGCTTAAACATGATAGTTTTGGAGACATCCTCAATCAAGGTTGGTCCATCCCTACCCCCCATTAGGACAGTGCCAAGACTGTAACAGCTGAATTCAAAAACCTTAGAAGGGTTCTCAAAGAGTGGCAAAAAGGCTCTCCAGTTTTAAAAGCAACATCTCCAATGTCAAATGTACCTTCTCTTCCTTGATATTTTGGAAAATTATAGGGACCTAACACTTGCTAAATGGAACTTTAGAAAAATTCTTAAACAAAAACTTAATGATCTCCTTGATCAGCAAAAGACTTATATGAGACAAAGCGGGGCCATTAAATGGGTAAAATTGGAAGACACAAACACCAAATTTTTTCATGCTATATGCTAATGCCTCCAGTAGACACAGAGGGAATCTTATTAAGAAGTTTTTTTTCTGAACAAGGAGTCACTCTTCTATCTCACAAAGACAAAGAATTAATCATCTGGTAGGAATTCAAGGAAAGACTAGCAACCTCAAACTTCACTGCCTTCTCTAAAGATCCTTCTATCTTCATCTAGAGAGTTGATGATTTGGGTTTTCTAGAGGAACCTTTCACAACCCAAGAAATTGATGACATTGTCATATGTCTTCCTAATCATAATTCTCCTGGTCCTGATGGATTTAACAATGAATTTCTAAAAGCTTATTGGTAGACTAAAAAGGGTGACTTCTACAATCTCTGTAATGCCTTTCACCAAGGCTCTTTTGCCTAAAGAGCATCAACAAATCCTATATTACCCTCATTCCAAAGGTGGAAGGGCCAACCTCTATCTCTGATTTTAGGCCAATCTCTTTGCTAAACACTTCTGGAAAGCTTATAAATAAGCTCCTAGCTAATAGACTCCAAATTGTCATCACCAAGCTGGTTCACACTAATCAGCATGGGTTCATAAGAACAAGAACCATCCAAGATTGCCCGGGGTGGCATTTGAATACTTGCATCTATGCCACCATTCCAAGAAACAAATCATTGTTCTTAAACTGGACTTTGAAAAAGTTTTTAATAGAATTGAGCACCAAGCAATGTCGACACTAATGGACTACAAAGGGTTTCACAAACTTGGTTCAATTGATGAAAGCGATTTTCTCCTCAATGACTGCTTAATGGGGTTCCTGGAAAGACTTTCAAATGCATAAGAGGTGTTAGGTAAGGTGATCCTTTATCAACACACTTGTTTATCCTGGCTACTGACTTTCTTCAATCTCTTCTCAACAGAGCAAAGGACTTTGGTCTGCTCAAACTTCCAAGCCCCCTGACCTCAACATCTGATTTCGCAATTGTGCAATATGTTGATGATACATTGATCATCATGGAAGGATACCCCAATCAATTGTTTTTCCTAAAATCTATGCTCAACACTTTTGTAGAATCTACTCGTCTTAAGGTCAACAATAGAAAATCAATTATGCTTCCTATTAATATGATAGATGAAAGGCTGGATCACCTGGCTAGGACCTTTGGATGCTCCAAGGGGATCTTATCCTTCACCTAGCTGGGTCTGCCTCTGGGCTTAAAAAACCGAAGAATCCAAGACTACCTGCCATTGGTAAATAAGTGTGAGAGGAGACTTGCTAGTGTCTCCACTTTTCTTTCTCAAGCTAGAAGACTGGAATTGACTAATGTAGTTTTTTCTGCCCTGCCAACTTTCTATATGTGCACTTTGGCCATTCCCAAATCTGCGATTAAACATATTGACAAATATAGGAAACGCTGTTTGTGGAGGGGATCATATTTAAATGGAAGAAGTCAGCCCAATGTAGCATGACCAATGACTTGCAAGCCAAAGAAAGAAGGTAGTTTGGGAGTGATAAATATTGAAAACCGGAATAAAGCTCTTCTGCTAAAAAACATGCGCAGATTCTTCAATGGGGCAGAAACTCCTTGGGTGCAGCTGGTTTGGAAAAAAACACTATCGAAATGGAAAACTACCAAGCAACATAAAAAACCTGCAGAGTTTCAAACAGATGGCAATAGTGGAAATCAACAATGGGGAGACATACTTATTTTCAAGATAATTTGGGAGGTCAGAACTTAGAAGCCACCTCTCCAGAGCTCTAATCTTTTGCCAAAAAGAAAATGATATCAGTAGCATCAACATGGGAACAGGAGGATCTGATTCAACTCCTTCACCTGCCAATTTCAGAGATGGCCTTCAATCAATTACAGACTCTTGTTCAGAAAACATTAGACATAGACCTGGATGAGGGGCAGGACATTTGGAAGTACTCATGGGGGAAAGATTTTCTATCATCAAGGGCCTACAAACTCCTGGTTGGCCACTCATAGCATCATGCTTCTATTCAATGGATTTGGAAATGTTTCTGTCAGCCAAAACACAAAGTGTTTTTGTAGCTTTTACTCAAAGATAGATTGAGCACAAGAAATATCCTAAGAAGAAAAACATGTTCCCACCATCTTATAGTTGTGTCCTATGTGGCCTTGATGTTGAAGAAACACTTCAACACCTCTTCCTTCAGTGTCAGTTTGCAAAGCAGTGTTGGCAAATAATTGGTGTAGATATTCCATCAGAAGTTGACTTTCCTGATGTCATAATGTTCCTCAAAGATGCCCTGCACTCAGTATTTTATGGCTGCCATTATCTTGCTCCACTGGGCAATCTGGACAACATGCAATGCTCTCATTTTTAATGACCTGCAGCCGAGGGTATCAGACAGTCGGGCAACCTTCTTCAAGGAATTGCTGCTACTGACGCACAGAGTCAGTTCATGAAATTCACAAAGTTTTGATCAACGGCTTCAATCTCTATTCTTAAGTTTATTTTCTTTGTTTCTTAAGCTCTGCTCTCTCTGTCCCCAGCCCCTCCCTGTAAATTTGAGTGCTGTTTTTAATAAAATACACTGTAAGGGGAAGCCCCTCCAGATTCTAAAAAAAAATAGAGTTTTTTTTACTGTGGACTCAAATAAATATGGATAATCTATTTGTTCTCATCTAATGGTACTTTAAAGTTTTAAGTATTATTATATATCATCTTGATGTATTATTAAGTATTATTAGTGACAGGGTTGTAATTTCATTGGATCCCTGGGATAAAACACAAGCTTTGTGCGTTCTTCTTCCTTGGGACCGTACGACTGATTCCTCTTCCTTGCGGCCCAGCGTTCTTCTCCCTTGCAGCATCTGCGACTTGAGGAACTTGAGGTAGCTGGCCGCCTTGTCGAGCATGGCCGCCGTGTCCATCCGGCTGCGGCCCGGCACGAATCGTCTGCGGGTCGCTCGATATAAGCACGTTCTTGCGCCGCGGCTTGTTCTGCTAGGACGGCGGCGGCTCGGTGGCCGCCGCGCTGACGAGCTGGTGCACCGGCCGCATCGCCGCGGCGCGCTAGATCATCTCCTTCACCTGCTTATCGGCGACGTGGACGGTAGCCATCCGCTTCCTCCTCTTCTCCGACCAAAAGAGTTGAGCACAAAGCTACTGATCGATCAGGACTCGACTAGGACGTTGGCTTTCGGATGGTATCCTGCTGTGCTGGTATCGGCACGCCTTAAACCAATGGAAACGTTACCTTCCGGATGGTATCTTGCTGGTGCATCGCCCACTGGTCTGTCGTGAACGGCTGCAGCGAGCCGCTCGCGACGGTGATCTTCATGGGGGTCTGCGTCCTCGCGCTGCTGCTGGCTTCCACCCTCGGTGGCGTCCGCCTGGTGCCCGAGTCCAGTTGCACGATCGACCTCGTTCGCCTCCTCCCCTGCCTCCCCTTCGTGGACGGCGCCGCCGCGGCGCCGTCGGACATGTGCTGCACCAACCTGGGCAGCATGGTGCACGACGAGCTGCAGTGCCTATGCCAGGCGCTCAGCCAGCCCGGCACGTTCCCCATCATCGTCAACCTGACGTGCGTGCTGGGGATGACGCGCGTGCGCTGGGCTTGGAGGATGCCAATGGAGGTCGAGCAATGACCTACTAGCCCTTCGTGGCCTAATTCATAATTATTTGTACAAAATAGTCAATTAATTAAATGGAACACCTCGATGTTACTGTAGCAGCTACAGTACATCTATAGTAGCCTTTACAATATTTATACAGTGGTGGCTACATTATAAACCTAATTCGATGAAAATGGTATTGTCGACAAATGGAGTTGGATCATTTTGAGTCAATTTGAGAGTTTGAATTTTTGAACTCCTGTGAAGTGTGGACTATTGAGCTCAGTCTATAATTTTTCGTAATTCAATATAATGGAATTAGGTCACACTTCCAAACGAGAAAGTATTCTCTATATCATGATCTACAAGTATGCAAATCTTCAAAAATTATGGAGCTCAGGAATAATTGTTTCAAGTGTCCAAAAAGAGCTTAATGGATCAATTTCTAGACTTAGGATTATCACTTTTGGAAATTGCATATCTTTTTCGAATTTGAGAGATGGTGTATGCATGTCAACCTAATGAGAGAGCAATGTCTATAGCTCAGTTTGGAACACTATTTACCAATTTTGGATCAGTGGTGAATTCGCATTAAAGGTCCCAACATCCCTAAGTGACCAGCTATTCTGAGTATGAATTTCACTAAGTCATTTTTACCATTTGTAAAGAAACTTCTAATATTTGAATAGAAGTGAGTCAATGTAAAATTATATTAAAATATATCATGTGAAGATAGAAGTTTGAGAAATTTATCAGATTTTTCCAGAAAGGTTTGAACCCCTTTAAAATTCGAGGAATATTCAATTTTGAATTTGTTCCAAAATTTATAACTTTAAATTCAGAGGGAATTTGAAGTTGGGACAAAAAGGAAAGTTGTTCCTTATGCTTCAAACTATCTCTATTCAAATTTTGGTGAATTTTCGACAATTTTGGACACAGGAAAAATCACCGAATTTAGTTACAAAGTTTGTGCTGGTTTTGAAATTTTGGAAAAAGAATCAGTGACGGGGCCCGCTTGCCAGTAGCCCACGTTGGCCCATAGCCATGTGTCCCGGCCCACGCGCGCGCGGGAGCTCAGCGGTGGTGTGGTCACCGCCCGCCACGCCTCCTCCACGCGCCGGAGGACCGAGCGCCGTCGGCCACGCACTCGACACCGGCTCTCATCGCCCCCACGTGCGCCACCCACCGCCTGAAGACGCCCCTATCCTCTCGTCGTTGAGGAAAAAGCCTCTTTGCTGTCCTCTTCTCGCTGCCGAGCGCCACGCGAAGCTGCCCGCCTCTCTGCTCTTCGTGCAGCGCAGCGCCGTGTCTGCCGCGCAGCCGTCGATGAGCAACGGGGGCGAGCAAACGCCGGGTCTGTGGACTCGAGCCCTACTTCGACTGCCCGACGCGGTGGCCATCCTCAAGGCGTTGGGCGAGCAACGCCGGAGTGACCGAGAAGCCGACGCTGTCCCCTTTCCTCCGTGAGCACCTCAACGCCGCCAGCCACTTTCGGCCGCCCTCCGGGCCCAACATCGCCGCCGTGAGCTTTGCCTCATCCGCGCGCACCTCGTCAGCCCACAAATCCGCGGCGACGGCCACCGGGCGGCACCCCTCATCGGCGCCCTACTCGACCAACGCACACCACCGTGGAGGAGCCATCCGGTGAGCTTCTTTCGCCCCGCTGCCCCCAAAACTTAGGTGCCACCTCGCTGTCATGCCCTAGACGCCGTGCCCGACCACCTCGTCGCCGGTCGTGGCCGGATTTGGCCGGGGCGTCGCCGGCGCGCCATGGGGAGCGAGCCCCCCTACTTCGGGTGCGGGCTGCCAGTCCGAGCAGGCCGGGCCTCAAGGCCAATTTAGCTGGCCCATGTAATTTGGGCCAGGCCAAAGCCATCAGCCGAGTGGCCCATGTGCACAGTACCTCCTCATAATTTCC
>VSTD030000989.1:0-14073 GCA_008808055.3 Sporobolus alterniflorus
CTCCATGCTACAATCGCACCGAACGGTGATGAAATGGACTCACATAGCAAGAACTTTAGTTTTGCGCGCAAAAATCCAAATGGCACCGATGACTATTTATAGGGCTCCTTGCACTGAATCGTAGTCGACGCGATCTTCTATCCGATCTTATCTTTAACCAAACTCCAAATCGTGGTTTGTTGGTATTAAATCGAAAGGGGGTGAAGTCCTTGCTGAACATGAGTTCTTCACGTACTCTGTTTCGGGGTTAACCCGGTCGGGTCACGCACCCTAACTCAGTGTCGGGTTAGATATCCGAGTAAGGGAAAACTAACTAGCCGCGTGAAGGGACTTGGGCCTGGCCGGGCTGTGCGGGGAAGAAAAGAAAAGGGGTCGGCTACTGGGCCACTCTGGGGGAGAAAAGAAGATTCGGTCCAAGGCCACAAGAGTTAATAAGAAACCTTTTTCATTTCCAAATCTTTTATAATTTGCAACCCTATTCAAATTCAAATCAAATTCGAATGTCGAATGCCTCCTATTCACAAAATAAAATATAACATCACATACCAATACAAAAGAAAATATGCAGCGGCATGAGATGCACCAAATATAATTATTTATTTAAATAGGTAATTCCCAAGGTTTTTATTCTTTCTAAAAATCAGGGTGTTACAATCGTTCAATGCCGCCACGCCATCACTTATCACCGAGCTGCCACATGTCTAGCCTGCACCCTACCCATTCTAGAAACCGACACCGACCCACTATCATCTCCTCTTCCCGGTGTTGCTTGGCCTCCCAAGAGTGTCTGTCATGAAGGCGCCCACCACAGACTGACAGATAACATACCCAAGACCCTCTCCTCCCTGTTGTTCGCACTATAAAAAGAAGCAAACTCACCACCTTTTCACTTCCATCACCAGCTGAACTCCGCCCCTCCATTGAATAAATCTATTGGTGGTGACCTCCCCGGAAACCTCATGTAGCTTCCCGAGCCCTGAGGCGTGCCACCATCGTATTCTTCTTGCCATGTTTAGCATGTCCACCTTCTCCTTTGGGTACCATTAGGTGCCTCATTTGGTCACTCAGTGTGGTACAAAGAGAAGCGGCAAAATGGAGAAATTGATTAGGGTTCTAGCTTGGATTGAGGCCCACAATTTTGTTCGACTAGAAACAGCACATGGCCATCAGATCTGAATGGACGTTCACGCAGGCAGAAGAAGATATTTTCCATCCTTGTGCATGGGTGAACTACACGTGAGATGGGCCATGGGCCAAATTCTGTTGTCAGGCCAAGTTTGGCTCAATAATGATGAGCGTGGTCCATGGGCCAAATTCTGTTGTCAGGCTGAGTTTGGCTCAATAATGATGAGCATGAGAAATTTGAATTTTCTTTTCTGTTTTTAATTTTGGTGTAGTTTATGGGCCATGGGCCGAATTCTATTGCTAGGCCAAGTTTTGCTCAGTGTGCAGCGTGGGAAATTTGAATTTTCTTTTCTATTTTTAATTGTGGTGTTGTTTTATTTATGCACCTTTGGTCTGCATTTATTTTTGGTACAATAAAAAAGGTTCCATCTTTCTACAATATTAAATTTTGACATGCAATAATTTTTTTCTTTTCCCGCAGCATCACGTGGGGTTACTAACAAATAATGGTAATAAAACTGTCGCGAATCAGCTGGCCACCATCAACTACAAGATTTAAATGATCTGGTGTGCATTATTAAATATCTGCTTCTCAATATTAACTCACAATATACCTGGCCATATCAGCCAAGAAAAAAGAGAAGGGTTGATTGATCCAACAACAAAGTAGCCTTTTGTTGTCACCATTCAAATAATGTTGTATTAGTGTTACAAATTGGATCATTTATCTACTCTAACTATATAGACAAGATTCACTAAGGATCATTTAAACCAATTCTCTCAACATATAAGGTATCCACATCAGCATCCAATCAAGTCATACCATATTAGCATCCGTCCAACATCATCGGTCACATTATTTTGCGTAATAACAAAACTTTAAAATGATTTATCTCACTCATATGATATCTATTTAAAATTTCATTTTCACCGTTGTGTTCTACATAATGAGATGAATAAAACTAGATCTCACTTGCACACGTTTTAAAAAAATTAAATTAACTCATCGTTGCTTTAAATCTTCACTGTCCATTTGTAGCAACTGAATCGACCACATGTATTTTCTTTATTTTTTGACCCAGTAAGATTCGCGTCAGCCCAAATCATGTCATCTCCTCCCTTTCCCCTCCCCGGTGCCACCTCTCCTCCGGCCAATGTCGCCACGCCGTGTCACGCTTCTTTCCCATGGAGCCAAGATGACCTCGCTGCCTCCGCTTTATCTTCTGTCAACACTTCATCACATTGCCTCCCATCTCAAGCCGAAACTTAAGCATTGAATCCACACCACCACTGTCGGCCACCCTCCCAAGACAGCCTGACTCCCACCATTCACTGCTATAAAGGGGTCATCTCAGCATTGGCCACTCTCCCCACCGCTCAACTAAGTCTCCATTTTGCCTTCTTTCTAGCTAGAGCATCACGCCATCAGAGCTCCATCCACCACCGCCGTTCCCTTTTACTTCCATCCCACATATGCTCATCGTCTCTCCGCATAACGACACCCACGGTAACAAACTAGCTGATCTTATTTCGCTTCCCGAACAACTTATCGACATGTGAATTCACATAAAAAGATATTTTAAAATTCCGTAGCATCACACCGAGTTATCAACTAGTTATTATTGTTGCAGACTCCACGTTAGGAGGCAATACAAAAATACTTAGAGGATAACAGGGGAGGGGAGCTTCACAATGGTTTGTGGTCCTTTAAATTAGAAAGTTGTCTTTGCAATTGTTTTTTGAAAACTTATGTTAATTAGTATCAAGCAAATAACTTATGTTGAGGAATAGTCCAGCCAAAAAAACTTTTGGAAATAATATAAAGAGTCTCAAATGAAAACACAATATTACATTGGACATCATGCAAAAAATAAGCACTTGCAAGATCAAACCTTAACTGTTGCTTCTGCTCTTATCACATTTTTCATGCCAAGTGTTTTTATTACAATAAAAAATCAACACAAGAAATAATATTATGATTGTATGTTTTTCCTACACAGAAAATATTTACCTCCTATTTTCATAGTTTTATTAAATTTTTAATTCACTGAAACAAAAGTCATTCTAATATGTTGTAAAATAAATCTAAGAAAAAATTCATTGCATCCAAGTTCTCCCACCTATGATCTAATTGAAGAAAAAGTTTATTAAAATCAACTTGAGTATTTAACTTCATGATACTAAACTTTAATATATTGTATGTATAAGCTAAAATTTATTTGTTAACATAGTCATGATACTAAACTCTCACCACAAAAATCAGAATCAAAGTTAAATATAAAATATGGGGGTGCATTAATATAATTGTATATATTACCTCACAATATTGTATGTATAAGCTAAAATTTATTTGTTAACATAGTCATTTTTCAATTTTTCCATGTATTTTATTATGTGGAAAGAGAGAACAGTAGATCAGTGTTAGGTAAACAAAAAGTTCCATATGTTCGAAGCTCTCGCCATGAGACCATAACCTTTGGTATGGAAAGATTTAAGGATTAGTTACACTAGACACAATATGGTGTGCAACAACAATGACCTAGCTAAAATGGTAAGAAATGTATTTACTAAAAGTAAGGAAATACAACAGTAATGCATGTTTAGCACTTTACATATACATATACTGAAGTACTTAAATGGAAATACCACAATAATGCACATAGCTCCCGCTTACACAGGGTCTGGGGAAGGGTATGAGGACTTTTGTTCTTATGTACACTCTTTTCCTAGGTCATACCAAGCTGGTTGGCATGTGTGTGTTGGCAGGACGATACGATAGATCGAGTATGAGTTCACTCAAGATGGTGATGATCATACCGAATCCAAACAAGGATTGCACAATACCCATACAGTAGCAGTGTACCACTTTTTCATCACGCTAAAACCGGCTCACCTTGTACATCTAGGTTGGGTTCACGCCATTTGTAAGCCCTGTCCTTGAGCTATATAAGGACAGGCAAGACACAAAGGTAGGGGGGCTCTCAGACAAACACAACCCACCTTGTACACACAAGAGCAATGCAATAAAAAATGACAGAGATACACGCAAGGTGGTCTAAACCTCTCTAAAACTTTGTGTTCTCTTGCTTATTCTTTGTCTACTCTATGCATTTGCACCACTCCAGCCATGCATACGCAAAGCATCTCTTGTCGCTCCATTTACACCAGTAAACAACTGACCCCCGAGTTCTTGGGTGTGCCAACTTGACACCCCTAGTTATGCCAACTTGACACCCCTAGTTAAGGAACCCTCGACAAATCTATTGTTAAAAAAATGCATGTAATGTACCTAGTTTCAGAATATAGGCATTGCATATTTGACCCTGAACCCGTAGTTTGAGGGGCAATCATGAAGGTGATCCCATTTTCGTGCCCAATTGTATGTTTGACCCTCTTTTTAGGGTTTATGCATATAGTGCATATCCGGTGAAAATGGTCTAAACGTTGAAAATGTGAAAATTTCACCAAAAAATCATACATAGAGGATGTCGGTGTTTAGAACTACCGGCTAGTAAAATCGAGCCTGCATTGTATCTTGAAGAAGGGGATGCTGTGAAGACAAGGAGTTATACTAGTTTGGGTTGCTAGAGCGTAATACCATGCATATTCTATGGGAGTGTGTGTCCTTTTTCTTATCTCAAAAGGCTCAAGTTTGGAGCTCATAACCGGTGAAAATACAAGCTTGAGAGCATGCCTCTCTACTGAGTCACCTGAGTCCTTGTCATCGGACTTGGGAATCATCATTACATTGCACCCTATCTTTTTAGCTTCGCTCGAGGGGAGTGCAATTGGGTAGAATCCACACCTCTTATCCCTGCATTATGTTGCATCTGTTGGGCCTGGTACACCCCCGGTCAGGGGATACATATTTGGGCACCACCCTACATCCCATTCGTCTAGATACGGGCTCCCTTCATGATGTCATAGCCTAGTACCATTTTACTGCATTTTGCCGGCCTACCATTAGACTCAGGATCAAATGGGGGGGGGGAGGGGTAGGGTACTCATGGCTTCCACCCGATAAGGCATTCTGGTCATCCCTCGGTTTATGGCACAGACAAGCCATGGATAATGATGCCCATTGTATCCTATCTGGACATACCTTTTGAGGGCGGGCTAGAACCCCAAGTCCGTTCGCTAAGTTCGGTAGAAGCAGGGTGCCCTTGTCTGGTCTCCTGACCGAGTCAATTATGGGAGATGGGGTATATATGTGCAGTTTGTTCACTCGACCGAGCTGGGCTCGGTGGCATAGACCCACGCATCGGGTGGCTTGGGTACCGAAACCTAACAGCAGCCCCTGAGCCTCCGAGTGTGTCGGAGAGTCAGCTAGAGGTGGATCCATTGGTCATGTCATGATTTTCATGTAAGTGTTATCAAATTCATGACTCTAGTCTTTGCATAGTGCCACCGCAGAACTCAGTGTTGGTGTCATGGGATTTATTCCTAGTGGGGTCGGCCTAAGATTCACACAAGGGCACCTGTTACCCCTGAGCCTTGGACCAAGTTGGAGAATTGGGAAGAGGCTCTCTCATTGTTTTTCCTCTTTTGATCCCATGGTTCAATTCATTTGAGTTGTGTTTTCATGACTCCACATCACGCCCCGTCTACAAATCTTGCATGACTTGGAGGGGTTGAGTAGGACGGGTAAGCGACTCGGTGGCAGACTACTTGTGCTCTGTGAGCTAACTATCAGGTGAATCCGAGAGGAACCTGGGGTATCCTGGTTGAGAGGATAGGGCTAGGACAATTCCATAAGAACCCACTCAGACCTCACACTTGGTTCTCGGGCCGTTCGAGGGCACAGGCAGCTCGGTACTGACCCTTTCAAAGGGTTACCATAGAGTAGCTGAGTCGAGGACTCGGATATAGACTTTGTGATGTAGGGCGCATTCTCCACACCTAGATGTGCCACACATGGACCACCACTTTTCATCCATCCCTCACCCTGTTTGGTTTCAGGTGGCCCTATGACCCATTTGAAGGGATGACCTTCAAACGAATAATTGGAATGGACCCTATCGGGTTGGTAGCCAACCTGACTGGGGTCATGCTGTCATTTGAGGCCCACCTCCACCTCCAGGAATCTTGTTTGTTTGCTCAAAGCCTAGCATTCAAGGAGTGTGTCATCGTTCAAAGCCTAGCAGTAGGGGAATGCATCACCCCTAATGGTCTTACCTGACAGGAGTCATGCTGGCATTTGAGGCTTGCCTATCTGGGATTGCGCTGTTGGCTCAAAGACTAACTATTTAAGGACCGCATTCTCCTCTAAGGTTTTTGGTCACCGAGGAGATGAAGGGTTGCCACGCGCCTCAAGGTATGATGATAATGGGCAGTTGTGCAATTTCATGGCATAGTTATCGGGGTGGTACCTTTGCCTCTGTTACCTGCACACCATATTGAAGAGGTAAGGTACCACTTTGTCATCCTGCTCTACAACTTGCTTCATTACGCTCCTTCCTTTTATGCTACAAAAAGTGGGCGGGAGAGAAATAGAGAGAAACAAGATGTTCCCTTTGCGAACATGTCATCGTCCCTTCGCCACTTGATTGATGATCATGGCATTGTGCCTATTGTCGAGCATCATGATGAAACGCTTAAGGGGTCTGTGCGATGAGGGCCTCCTTGCCACATCATGCAAGGGTTGCTTTCTCAACAACTGACACTTTCCCTTGTCATTGCCCGATGAGGTGGTCTCGCTCACTGCCTTCCATGAGTGGGGCATAGGTCTTCTGGTGCATGACTTCTTCTAGGGGTTGTTGATTTATTGCGGCTTCGAGCTCCATCGTCTAACTCTGAGTGAAGTCCTCCACATCATAGCATTTGTCACATTGTGTGAGGCTTTCCTGGGGATCCACATCCATTTTGGGTTGTGAAAGTACTTCCACATTCGCATGTCGAGGCCGGATCCCTTCCTATGATCGGGGGAGCTGTCTTCCAGTCGTGGCCGAGTAGAATCAGGCAATACTTTCACCTCCCAGGAGTGACTCCTGGCGAGGTCTAGCAGGGGAATGGTTATAGTTTGGAACTCCCTCATGGCCTTACCAACATTCACTAGTGTGACTCTAGTGTATCGGGAATCTTTGGATTGGGGCCCTTCCGTGAGCGATAAGAAGAAGATGAAGGCGATCCTCGACCAAGTTGCGGCCCTGATCAAGGAGGATCTTATCGGGCAGGTCGCCCTGTGAACCTTCTTCATTTAGAGGATTCAGCCAATGCGGTCCCACATTCTAGGAATGTGGCCTGGGTGCGGGTCAGGTGTGATTTAAGGGAGAATGAGGTGGTCGACATGTGGGAACACTTGACCCTGTTGCATCATGGTTTCCCCTCAATTCAGGTAAGGACTTCCGTTGAGTGTTTTGGTAGCTGGGCTTTTGACCTAGTTTTTCTCCCTTCATAGGGCTTTGGCAAGTCCTCTACTACCAATTCTAGGTCAAGATCACCGCACCAGATAGGTAGCACATTTCTCCTTTGGAGGTTGGTCTTGAGTCTTGTAGCTTCACCAAAGAGATGTAGAATATCGACAATAGTAGCTATGTCATTAGCATCAGGGTCAGTTGTAGAAAGAGAACCAGAACATCTGCATATAAAGATACCCGATGTTGCAGTGCCTATCATGGTAAAGTTTACAACAACTCCCCTACAACTTTTATAATCATATGCCCTAGAAGATCCATGACCCTGATAAAAATCATTGGGGATAGGGGGTCACCTTGTCATAGTCCACGCCGATGGGTTTAGTGTGAGAGTTCCATCTGTTGAGATGTGAGTTAACCATGGTAGAGGTTCGATGCTGTGATTTGAGCAAGGTGTGGTTTGGTGGAGATGGTTAAGTCCATCAGGGGATGTGGGTAGTCTTGCTCAAATCTGCTATGGAACATTTGCCTCTTTCCACTTGCTACTGCTTAGAAGTCTTCTTCCTTGTAGTCTTGAATCTTCTTGAACAATGGAACATTTAAACATCGACAACTAAAAACAAAAAAACAACAATAATTGAAAAATAGTATAACAAACAGTACCTAAGTTATAAACAAACAGCACCAAAAGATTCTACTCATCTCTATGAATGCGTGAGCGCAAGAATCGCTTAAATCAGAGCTACAGTTAAGAAGTTATGAAGGTTTGAAGTTAAAGGAACTAGTTGTATTTAATTTAATTTGGACAGGAACCTTAATTATAAAAAAGGTTGAACATGGGCTTAAATATAAAATATCAAGAAGTAATCTATTTTGGGATTTATTTTTACACGAGAAAATCCATGGAACATGCCTACGGCATAGTGCACGGTGACCAGAGGAGGCACACGGTGAGGGTCGGCGGTGGTAGCATCACTTTGAAGGAGGCGACGTGTTTTGGAACACTGGAGGCGGTGATCTTGGGGTGGAAACATGAGGGAGGGTGTAGGAGTATATATAACCCGTAGGAGGGGGCAACGTGGCATGCACAGCAAGGTCAGATGCAGTCCGTCTCGGACTTGCGATGCGGCAGCGGTGGCTTTGCGGTAGGGTGGCACTGGGGTTTGTGGTGGCGCTGGCGGGGCCATCATAGAGCTAGGCTAGGCTGAGGCGGCTGGGATGTAGGGGTGACTCCGGGTTAACTCCCGGGTCGGGTTCTACGTGGGATAAGGGAAATCGGTCACCCGATTTAAGCTTTGGTGTCAGGTTCCAGTGGCAAGGAGGTTAGGCTGATTCAATCTGTACTACCCGCCGATAGCTCGAGAAAGCTTCGCACATTCCCGATGGTTAAATGCATGAATGGAGAAACGGTCTGAACTATGATATCATAGGTAACGTGAACCATGATGAACACATGATGATTTTTCAGTATAATCACCTAGTCGGCACATCGGTGGGTGAGAACACAATAAACTCATCCAGCGGCAGTCCACATGCCACACATGTTCCTGGATGCTTCGAGATGGGTCATGGGAAATTCTTTGTGGGAACATGTAACTAACATTAGGGAACACGTTGTGGTATGATATATGAGTCCAAAGAGGCATGGAATTGAATGGAACAAGGATAGATTTACCAGTGTATGTGCTGGATGGATCCCAACGGCTAATACGAAGCAGATCCTAGTCATCTCGGCCACGATCTCAAGCTGAATTTTAGGTATGTTATAGAGGACATGAAGACGCATCTCCTCCAAAAAGAATCCCTGCATTTGGTTGGTTAGACCTATTGGAACACGGTCATCAATCTAGGGCAGTAGTGCTGGTCGTGAGAGCAACACGTGACGGCGACAGCCGGGGCGTGGGAGGAGTTTTAGGGGTGGGGAGGTGCCTCACTTATATAGGAGACGGTCTAGGGTTTGTTTTTGACTTTAGAGTCGGCCATGAACCAATAGATTAGTGGGGGTAATGGACCGGGGGAAAAGAGAGAACAAATGGGCTGCGGTAAGAAAATAAATTGGGCCAAGGCAAGGGATTGAACCCAGGAGCTAAGGAAAGGATTCAAAAGCTTTCTAATTTTCTAGGTTTTAGATTTAAATTAATTTTGATCAAATTCAAACAAAGGTTTAAATCTTTTCTAGAAATAGAAACTTGGAATTAGAAATAAATGAATTTGGAAATTTAAATTAAAGTTTAAAACAAAGGGTCTTTAAAATTTAAAATTAGATCTTTCAAATTTCTTTTCAAAATCCGATTTTGATTTTGAGTTGTTTTGGATTTTGGGGAACGGGCTTCGTCCTAGCTTCGCTTTGCGCCCAAGGAGGAAGAAGGGGAAAACCGGGTCAAAGGGTGAGCTAGTCAGGCACCGGGGGGGGATGGGTCAAGGCAAAAAGGATAGGTGGGCCACAGAAAAGAAAAGGGAAAAGGAAGAAAAAGAAGAAAATGAAATAAAATAAAAGGAGAGAAAAGTAAAAGGGAGAAAAATTAAATTGGAAATTTTCAAACTTGAAAAATTATGTGTAGAAAAATAAAAGAGTCTTCCATGAAATTGGTCTAAAAGAGAATTTATAAGAAAAGAAGGATCTAGCGTTTAAATATGAAACATTTCCAATGAGAACATGAAATTATTTTCATAAAGAGAAGATTGCAATTATTCCTAATTAAAATCCAGGAATAAAGGCTTCAAATGTAAAGAACTAAAAATATAACTTAGAGTTATTTTCATAAAGGAAAAGGCTCTATTTCTTTTGAATAAAAAAAGAACATGTGCTTAAATACAAAAGGCTTCACAATAATTTTTTAGAAATTATTTCACTATCTAGAAATCTTCAGAAAAGGTCTTGTGGAAAAGGCAAAGTCGGGGTATGGTTGCTCAGTGAGGGCTTAAGTCAGGGTAGCTGGAGTAAGAAAAGATTGATAGGAAGGAAAATGTAGATTTGATAGTGTGAGAGAAAGAAAGTAATGGGGTAACAATGACTAAAAGAGGTTTGGCCGCATAAGGAATTTTGCCCTACTTCTCGAAATTGAATTCAAGAATGAATTTAAATTAACTCAAACAATTTTTACTTGAATTTAAAACTAGAGCACACAGCAATACAACGTAAAAATGCATGACAACATGAATGCATCAAACAAATATATAAAAGCTTAAATTAATTTAATAATTTAGAAAATAATATTTTGCCTAATAAAATAAATTCTATAGGATAATCTAAATGCATCTTTTAATCTGTGGGAATTTTTTTAAAAAAAATTAGTGAACTTTTATCACATTCCAAAATTTAGAATTTTGGATTGTGACATCCAGTAGGAAGTGCCAAGAAACTGCATCAAATGATGTTGAGCTTTAGCCAGAGGCGGGGCTGTGTTGGTTGCACTAACTTTGGTTAGGTGACACCAGCTAATGTAATGGACCTGCTAACGGGTAGGTCAAGACCATAGTTAACAGCTTAGCAATCCTTTTTTGGATGTACAGGGTTATGTATGCAGTATTTAGAGCTGAGAAACCCATCATCTTTCTACTCCAAACCGCTAAAAAGCACCCGAAGTCTCTTCGTTACGAGAACTTTTCCCGGCTGGTTTATCTAAAGAATCAACTACGTGACTTGGGGTTGCCACAGCAATTTCTGTTCTGCTCTGAGAATTCTTTGCGAGCAACAATGAGTAGGCTGCATCCACATAACACCAGTAGTAAGCCGCACAACCAGACTGAAGCGTTCCGACATCAAATTGACCGTGGATCAAATCAACGTCGCGTTGCCAACCTTCGAGTCCCAGGCTGACCGACTGAACCCATGGCGTTGCCGTTCTCCACCAGCTGGGCCACACTGCTATTGAGGGCCACCTCGCCCAGGAACCTGATGGCGAGGAAAGTGGCGTCAACCAGCTCCTCCATCCCTCCCTGCGCCTCGAGCTCTGACAGCAGCTTGTGTGCGGCGGCGGAGGAGCAATGCAGCGTGGCCACCAGGCACGCAACGGTCTCACGGATGATCCACGACACGCTGTTGGGAGGTGCGGGTCACTGCCGCCAGAGTCGAATGAGAGGGAGAACAAGAGAGACCATAGACAATGAGGGAATCAATTAGCAGGGACAATTTAGTCAATTCAAGTGTTGAAAATGATCTAAAAATAAAAATAACTAATATGCATTCTATGGGTGTGTCAACGTTTCTTTGTACAATATATCGAAGCCACATTTGCGGAGTGCATAATGTCGAAGCCTACCAAACCATGGGCAAAATAGAAAACCTCTACTCCATATTGGCCCAAATCGAATGTGTTGCATTACCTCTAGTAGGAAGGGCCAAGAAATTGAATCAAATGTATTTGTCATGTCGAGCTTCAGCAGGAGGCCGGAATATTTTTATTGCGCTAACATGAAGTTATCTTGAATTAATCATCCTTTGATTAGGGGACACCAATAGATGTAATCAACCTGCTAATGTGTTGTTGGGCATCTCCTTTTTTTGGATGTAGGGTGATGCATGCAGTATTTAGAGCTGAGAAACCCATCGTCTTTCTACTCCAAACCGCTGAGATAACCACCATGGTATCATGTTTAATAATATATCTGCTAGCAAACCTTGTAAAATCTTCTGGTGAGGCTGTCTGGTGTTGGAGCTTTACCGGAGGGTAGTTTCCACCACACTTCTTTGTGCAGGGCAAATCCAAATCTGAACGATTATTAGTAGGGATGCCGAGTTCATTTAGAATTGATGGATGTTTCTGTAACATCACTGTTGTCACTGTAGTATATACTGTAGCATATACAATATCTCTACAGTACAAACTTAGTTCAAAGGGATTTTAAATTCAAATTTGAACTCTTTTTAAATTTTCCTATTTAAGTCATTTGTCACTTGTAAAGGAACTTCAAAATTTTTAATACAAATTAGTCTCTCTAAATTTACAGTATTGAAGATCTTGTCAAGAAAGAGTTTTGGTGAATTTATGAAATGTTTCCTCAAAGGTATGAACCCCTTTAAAATTCAAATCTAATTCAACTTTATTTGGCTCCCTAAATTTTTAATTCAAATTCTGTTGGGGATTCGAACTTCTTCCCAAAAGGAAAGTTGTTCCTTCTGAATTTACCGACCACCTTGATAAGTTTTCAGATTTGTGGACATATGGAAAGTCATGATTTGTAATTTCAGAGTTGGAGCATTTGAAGCTATTTGGAAAATCACTGATTATTGGAAAAGTCTGTAGCTGGGCCCGGCCCACTGCACAGTGCTGGCCGACCGGCACTTGTTAGGGCTGAGGCCCACGCATCCAAAACACCAACGTGCGTCAGGCGCTGGGTCGCTCGCGACCACCCCCGATCACGCCACCCCGCCTTGTTGCCCCCGGACCGATGCTGTAGCGACCGCGCCGCTCGCCGTTTTCCCACCCAGCCCACGGATTCCGTGTTGCCTTATCCATCGCCGCATGTGCGCCGAAGCTGAAGAAAAGTTTGTTTTTCCCACCGCTGCACCTTTCTTCGCCGAGCGCTCACAACGCCTCTCGCCGCGCCGCTGCACAGCGCAGCGTCGCCCTGCCCTCACAAGCGCCTCAAGCGATCTTGTGACCGTCGCTCGAGCACCCTGCACCTCCTGAAGCGGACCAGCGTCGCCTTCCTCAAGTCATCGGGACAAGGAGCACCCCGGAGTCGCCGTGCCATCGCTGCGTCCGCCGCGAGGAACAACCTGCCGTTGACAGCTTAGCTACGGCCGGGTCCACCCCTGGTTCCACCTCCCTGAGCTCACCACCGGTGCCGCACCGCCCTACGAGCCGGTAAACGCCGCCGGCGAGCACTCCTCCACCCCACTGACACCGATTCCCACCGGTAGATCCACGCTACCGTGGAGAGCTCCATGCGGTGAGCCCATTCCTCCCCAAACCCCTCAAACCGGTTCCCCGCCTCGTCGTCACCCTCTATCCGCCAGTCCTCGCTGCCTGGACGTCGGCAATGGCTGGGCCGCCGCCGGCCAAGCGCACAGTGGAGGAGCTCCCTGCCACCTCTGTTTTCACCTTGGGCTGCCAGCCCTGACCGAGCCGGCCCAAGTAGTTGGGCCTGCGCGATGCCGGCCCATAGTGCACAGTACCATTTCACCTTTTCCTTTAGAATAAATTTGAATAATTAAATCAAGTTCAAACCTTTAGAGATTTGTAGTAATTCAAAAAATTCTGTAAAAATATGAAATCAATTTTGCTACTTTAATTCAAACATATTATTTAGATTAAAAATATAAAATAATTTATTTCATTATTAATTCTGGACTGATTGCTTAAACCTTGTTAATTAAAGGTTAATTCATAATTAATTATCTAGAACCCCTAAATGTATGAGATTGGAACCAAATTTCAATCTGATCCACCTCATCATAGCAAAAATGTTATCTTCCCCTGCTCATAAAGTTTTTCTATATTTTTGGCATCTTTTCACCAAAAATTGGATTAAACCTTATGTAATTAAGGTGAAGAACATTGGTCATGTCAAGAAATTGTCATGAACAATCCTAAGAGCCAATCTAAACTTATAGAACACCTCCATATCATCCCACTCCCCCGCCCCCCCC
>VSTD030000990.1:0-14073 GCA_008808055.3 Sporobolus alterniflorus
CCTCACAACACACCAGCACTCAATCAAAGATCCAAATCACACATGTGCACCACAACCAATGCAAATGAACCTCACCAGCGATATTTTTTCTAAATTACAACTCAATCAGCTAAGCGAATCCTAATATAACTTAATCTTATTCCTAAACTTAAGGCTTAGAACTAGTGACTCAATCCCTATCATTACTACCATCCTCAGTAACCTACTCATCAACATTGGAGCGGTCTCCATTCAGGTAGTCGTCCAGATCACCAAAGTCATCCTCCAGCCTGAGCGGGTTCTTCTCATAGTCCCTCATGAGTGCATGATAGAGACGGAGCTAAGGTGTCTCTGACTCAGCCTCTGTCGTGGCGACCTCCTGTGGCATCGGATCTTCTTGCTCCGGGATTGCCTCCATAGGGCCCTCTTCGTGGATCTCTTCTGGTATGACAGCAGGGAGCGTCGGGGGTGGTGGTGCAGCGGCAGGGGGTGCGGCGGCATCTCCTTCATCGTCAGTATCCTCTTCTTCTTCTTCATCCTCACCCATGTGGTCCAGCCCCGTCTCCCTAGCGATCTCCATTAGCAGCTCGTTGTGAGACTCAACCATTTCTTCAAGGGCGGCCTTCTCCTCCTCCAGCCTCTGAGTGTCCTCCCTCAGCCTCTGGCATAGGGCCTCCAGCTCGGTGATCTTCCGGCTCGACTCCTCTCCATGCTCTCCCAGCAGCTTGACCTCCTTGATGGCTTCATCCAGATTTTGGACCAAGGCACGAGTCAACTTCACTTGATCAGTGAAGCATCCCATGTGGTCGTGGCCTCCAGCAGGCAGAATTACAGCTCCTGCTCCTACTTCAGCTCAGCTCAAGAAGTGACGGTACTGTGAATGTGCCATTTGCTTATCCACCTCATGACGCAGGACGGCCAGTGCTTCACGGGCTGCCTCTCTCATGCCGGCCTCGAACGTCCACCTTGGTGCAGGAAGCGAGGGGAATCCATTTGGCTAAATTGGAGGTGGCAGCGGTCGGTGATGGAGGTTGGCGACGGGGCACGATGTCTCCAGTGCACCTCCGGTGGTGGTGAAGGTCAGGACGGCGTGATGAAGCTCCTCGGCTAGCTAGCTGGCCATGATACGCGGTGAAATCAAGCTGCGATGGCGGTGGCTTCGTTTGATTCTAGCGAATCAGTTTTGGAGCTCCAAGGGTCATCGGGGAAGGCTTTATATAGGGGAAAATACCCCCGTCGTGTAGCGCAAGGCCTCCTAACTGATTCTATCTCCAAATCACAACTTGAATCGGGTTCTTGTTTAGATATGGTAAAAGGGGATAAAATGGATCTTGTTATGGCTTGAACTCGATTCTAGAAGACTCTGGTGTAGCTACAACTTGGGGTGGGACCACAACTCAGGGCAGTGAGGTCTGGTGCAGAGAAGAGGTCAGCGCAGCGGCACGAGCGTGGATAGCCGGTCAAGCGGCACGACGGCCGGGCGCAACAGCGAGCCAGGGCAGGAGATTCTTTCCCCAGGGGATGGGCCGGTACTAGGCCTTGATAGTAGGCCATACGAGAGAATAAGGTAGGGAGCCAAGCTAGGTTGGCGATAGGGTTTTGGCCCAAAAAGGTTTAGGAATAAAGAAATTCTCTTTTAATTTTCAAACCTTTTTCTAATTTGCAAACCAATTTGAATTCAAATCAAATTTGAACTTTGAATGACTTCTACATGTAAAACAAAAATACAAGAGCACACATCAATCAAAATAGAATATGCAACGGCATGAATGCAAGAATCACCTTTATTAATTTAAATAATTAACTTCTGAGGTTTTATTCTTTTGCGAAAATAAGGTGTTACATCGTGGAAAGGTTGATCCAAGCCCTAGAATTGTAATATAATTGTTGATGGCAAAAATCTGCGGGTAGGATCCCGTCGTCGGTATGAACACACATGGTCTGTGAGATCTATTTAACTCAGGTGCAGGGGCAAGTCTTTTGGATCACGGTGAATATGAACTGAGGCATGCCAATTGCTTTTCCCTACAAAACAATAAAGAGGGATAAACGTTAGATACATTGGTTCACCAACCCAATTGGGTTGGTGCAGTCGAGACATAGGCAAGTGCACAATATCGACTGTCGCTACTAGTTCATAACAATCAGCTATCGACTATGTATGGTTAAAATAGCAATAAAGCTAACAAATAAACACTATAATCACACGCAAGGGTAAAGATGTAAAATAGGCTTGATTAGTAAAATTACAACACATGATAGCATGGATCAAGCGTGATAACTTATAGGCTTTAGACTCTGATAGAACTAATTAAATAGATCTATCGCCATTAACTGATCCCGACAAGAGGTCGGACTTAACCGATGACAGCCTTGTCAAAACAAGCAACTAAGGTGAGTAAATCTAATCAACTCCGCTAGCCTTATAATGACCCTTTATTAGCTAAACATCTCGATAAAACCTTAAGCTCACTTCACCAACCAAATTGTTCATATTCAACAAGTCCAAACCTAACCGATGGCAACCAAACTTGAGGATCCTAGAGGATCGAACTTAATCGAGACAACTCTAGAGATGAATTTATACTAGTAGATCTAATCAATGAAGCATGTTTAAAGTGACTTGAACATATAGGTTTAGACAAAATTTACAATGTAGAATCTTGATTGCATAGATCAGATCTAATCGAGAGTAGCATGCAACTAGAACCAATGTAATAACCATGAATAACCCTAAAACATGTCGGATAACTAGCAATTATGCTCTAACCATAAGAGACCATACTTAACTGAGATCAACCCTAAAGAGAGAACATAATTGCTGAAAAACTTTGATAGCTCGCATGAGAAGTCGAGGTTGGCGATGCGCCGAAGGTGTATTGAAGTCATCTTTTTGCAATGGTCTGTATCTTCCTATTTATACCTTAGCCTTAAGGATTTGTATCATATTGGGACACAAGCATCCCTATCCAATTGACGTAATCACAACCTTCTCAAATTACAACCCAAAATTGGCTAACAAATTATTCAAATTTACTAGCAAACTCTATCTTTTCCTATACTATGTTTAAGGGAACTTGCCACGACTCTACTTTCCTTGGACCCCTACTGCCATGCCACCATGATGTCATTCCAAACACAATGATGCTGTTGAGGAAAGTCTCTTTGCCTTCTTGTTACATGCATGTTTCATACCCACAGACTACTACCATTGTGCCTTCTCTAGATCCAACATCAACACATGCCCCCCACCCCAAGTTATCTCACTCTTCTAGAGAAAATTACCATGGCTGCTCCCCAGGAGACCTTCTGACTTGAGGTACTAGCATCTCTTTTCTCTATCCATTTTGATCCTTGCATATTGATTATGTTTTACCGCAACTACTTGTTGCAGAAGCCCTCCTTTCCTTAGCTTCTTCTCCAAAGGTTTTAGATCCTCCTACCACAATGCCTTCTTCCTAGAAGTGAACAAGGCACAAGATCTCAAAGTCACTGGAACCAGTTAAGAAGTCTAAGATCTCAGCTTTGTAGAGGGCCTTCAACAGATATGTGGCAAACCCCAGTCCAAAGTTCCGTTCCGCCTCTAGACCCCTGCGGCATCCACCCCTGCTCCTATCAGTTGGGTGGTTCCACATAGGGCTGCTGACCCCTCGGCTGCATCTTTGAGTCTGCCCTAAGCTCATTGCTAGATTTCTCGGGATGACTTTGTACCTTGTTATTTTGTAATCCCTCAGAAATATGTATGATGTATTTTGCCTATTTTATTAGAGTATTTCTATTTTATAAATTTTTGTCTAAGGACGATGATCAATACTATCAACCATCTATAGGCAATGAGCAACATCATCGGCTATAATAGAATTGTGCTCCGACCCAAATGTTAGGGTAGTACTTCTTTAAGAATTTCCAGTTAAGTGCTAGATTGAATTCTTTTCCATCCAATTCCATAAGCATATGTACGCATTTCCTCCCAAGCACTAACCTGATAGGACCCTCCCCATGTCAGTGCTTTATTTTGTTGTTGTTGTAGTACATAGCCACTCATGCTTTATTTTCTTTGAATTAATTCAAAGTTTGTAGTCGATGATGAATCACATCCTCCACATTATCCATTATTAAGTTTTGATATTCATCGCCTGTTAGCTGATCTTGAAATGCTATCCTTCTAGAATCAATATTAACTTCCCACGGTGACATGACCTCATGTCGTACACCAATTGGTATGATATCACTTGAATTGATCCATGTCGCGACATTCGATATGCCCATAATGACATCCAAGTCCTTTACTTGATGCCGGATGAATCTACCCAGTCATGTCACTTTCCCATCCTATGAATGGTCATAACTTGATAATGGGATTCATAGCCGATGTTGGTGCCCTTTGTACTGCACCAAGCTTCTAACAATCTTGATAGCCTTTGTAATATTCAAAACAATCTTCCAGCATTGCGGGCCAATAATATCCAACCCTCCTTAACATTCACTTCATCTTATAGGCCAGTTGATGGGTTCCACATATTCCTTCATGCACTTCAGGCATAGCCAGTTTTGCATCCTCATCGTTCAAGCACTTCAGCAGAATCCCTTGAATCGTCCGATGATCCAGCAACATATTTGAGGGAAACCTTCCTGGTTGTTTACTATGATGGATCTTGCAAGTATTTGAGAATATATTTTCTCCAATCTTCTCCTTCTATATTGGCTTTTTCAATGATAGTATCCATATCCCCAAAGTCGATATCCTAAGGCATTTTGCACCAGATTATTTGCTTCCCCATTTTGCTCTCTTGACACATGTTGAAATGAGACATTTCAAAATTCTTGCAATATTTCAAGGCACTCTTCAAAATACCTCCTCAATACATTGTCTTTGAACTCATATTTTCTAGTCAATTGATTAAGGATGAGGAAAGAATCCCCGATGATTTCCATAGTATCGGCCCTGACTTCTCTCAATAATTTCAAACCCTTTATCACAGCTTGATACTCCACTTGATTATTAGTATCTGGGTCCATAGTCTAAGCAAGTTAAAAACTTGCCCCCCCCCTAGGCAATAGCCAATGCCACTCCCTTGACATCGACCCATCAAAATCCAAGGTCCACGAAACTTGCCCTACCAAAGTTGTCAACCCAGTATGTTCTACCAATAAATCAACAAGAATTTGTCCCTTTACACCCTTTTCCAATTCATATCTAAGGTCAAACTCTGCCAAAGCCATCATCCATTTTCCTAGTCTTCCTTTCAAAATTGGACTTGATAATATGTATTTCACTACATCATCCTTACATACCACCGGGCATTCATTTGTAAGTAGATAATGTCTCAACTTCGGGGTACCTTGTCTCTGTGTCAAGCAATTGACTAATAAGATAAAAGATGACCGGTTCCACACCCTTGAAGCAGAGCTAGAACCACATTGATGTTTGTACCCAACTGATGGGTCAGAAACAACACTGTTGATCAATTGGCCCAATGATTCCTACTGGAATCCCTCTTGTGTGCCGATCAACTAGATTGAAGCTTCTCTTTGAGTAGGTGCATCGATCGACTGTAGCACCATGGACACGCTGCTACTGATGGGAGTTTCAGGCCTTGGTCCCAACATTGCCTAAAGAAGGTACAATCCCAATGGGGGTCAAACTCGATCTCCTAATCGGCTCTAGCTTCCCTTTCCCTCTTCTTCTGATATATCTTGATAAGTGTAGTTGATCCCCCAATCATATTCATGTGAAATGGGTATCCATCAATCTTCATTGGCCTTTTCTGATCATTGAACTTGATGCGCTCTTTTTCAATGGTCAATTGTATGTCTCGCTTAAACACCCTACATTCGTTGGTGTGGTGTGAGGGGGAGTTGTGCCATTTGCACCACTTCTTCTTCTTGAGTTATTTGGGTGATGGTAGCACGTGGTTGGGCGGTAGACTAATGCTTCTCCTGCAGCTGTAAATAAATTATCTTTTCCCACTTGCTGACATCAAAGGCATACCTTTTATCAAGCACCTTCTTGTTGACCCACTGACATTCGACATATTTTGTGTTCTTGGTCCACTCTGCAAGCCCAACTTCATTTTCAGCGGAATCTAAATCGGATGAGTATTCTTGCATCTGCGCCACTTGGTACTTGCCATTTGAACTTTGGAATCAACTCTCATGCACCAGATTCTTGAAGTCCTGGGCCACAAACCTGTCTTTGATTGGAGCGAGAAGCCTTTGGAACACCAACTATGCAAGTTGCTGGCCGGGCAGGTTAAGGCGGAAGCATCGGCTACGGATATCTCTGAATATAGATGTAACTAGCCACAAACTCTCATGTCTACTGTTGAACTGATGTTAGATCGGTAGGCTTCAACTCACCGATCCGAGTGTAGAAATATTTGTGGAATTTCTTTTCCATATTGGCCCACCCGTTGATGGAGTTAGGTGGCAATAAAGCAAACCAGGCGAAGGCCGATCCAGAAAGTGACAGGGGAACAATATGACCATTAATTGTTCTGAAGCCAATGCCTCTCCCAACTGAGAGAGATATTGGCTAACCTGTTCAACAATTGAAACATTGTTAGTGTCAGAGAACTACGTGAAGTCTGACACCCTATACTATGGTGATAGGGACACTTTATGAAGCTAGTCTAGGTATGGGCACCGATAGACGCCTATTTGCTCCCTAGGCTTTAGACCAAACTATTCCTTCATGATTTCTACGATCTGTCCAACCCAATCATTAGCTTCAAATTTGATGGGGTACTGGCTTTCGATAAATGGTGCCCCAAAGACTGCTGATGGGGCGAGTTCCAGCCTAAGTATTGTCCCCCATAGTCAACAACTTTGTGATAGCTTTGTCACCCTAATTCTGCATGAATGCACGTGGGTCTACATCCTTGATTTCGTAGTACTTCGACAGAGGGATATGTGGTGAAGTTTGTGGCCCCTTATAGCCCGTGTTGAAGTACATGAGCAAGTTATTATAGTTGGGACTTTAAAGTTAAAAGTCAAGTTCTTTATCTCGAGGTTCAACAATTATGAAGTCTCTCATTTAAGTTTAGTTGTACCTTAATGTTTGTTACTTTTTTTCAAAATCCACCATGTAATGGGGATAATAAAACCATAGTATTAGGTTATAACCATGATAAAACCTATCTATGCTTGAATTTTAGGCGTGTTTGATTGGTACCTAACCTTGTCACACCTAAAGTTATTCATGCCAAAGATTCTTAGAGGGTTGTTTCATTTGGAGTAAAATACACCTAGGCCCCTAAACTATTGGCGAATGATCATTAAAATTCATAAACTCTTAAAGTAACAACCAGGGTCTGGAAACTATTTGATGAAAGATCATCTAGATCCACGATCTCATAAAGTGGCTATCTAGGTCTATGATATATTTATGTTATGTCAACCAGATCCATATTTGACAATAGTTTAGGGAGCTATAGTCACTTTAAGAGTTCATGCATATGAATGGCCATCTCCTATGACAAACCACACTTTCTTAATGTTGTGCCCTACATATCATACTCACAATTCTTTGACTAATTTTGCCATAACTGTGACTTAAAAAATTACTAGCCATGCGTGACTAAATTAGTTACCCCTGTTATGAAATATTTGTGTGTCCATTTAAGTGGACCAATTCGTTCGTCAATGGACCCGAAAGTTTTTTCTGGTTGGCTCAATTTTTCCTTCAACACGTTATCAGCATGGCCTACCGATGAGCATCTGGACGATCGGTCAGAGGCAACTGCTTCACAGAAGACATCTTCATCTTCATTGGAGAAGTCAAAGAAGAACTAAGATCTTCTCCACCAACTGCTCCCTCATCGTTTTTCTCTGTGACGCCCTCTTCGCACCATGAATGGAGAACGACGAAGAACAAAGGAAGACGGTGAGACGGTTGTACGCCGCTTTTTTTCTAGGCAAGAAATGGAGGCCATCGCATGGACCGAAGACTGTGGTCAGGCATCGATCCAAGCGAGCACTACCGCATGCATTTCCCTCAGGAAAGATTCATGCATACGTCATCAATCCATGGCGGCCGTCTTCATGCCGTTGTGCGGCTCATTAGGACACCATAGCCTAAGGCCGAGGACGAGGACTCATCGGTCCCGCCACCTCGCCTTTCGACACTTCCCGTCAGGCTGTCGCCGTCATAGTGAAGGCTGTTGACGGCCTTGGCCGTGGCGGGCAAGCCGTCGGGAGAGGCGGAGGAGCAGGTGCCTGCATGGGCCTATCCCGGAACTGGCGAGTCACACGCTGAAGGCGTACAGGAACCAAATGGCGGGTCTATGGCTCCGGCTCCAACTGATCACCGAAGGCCGCCGTAGTCAACCACCAGCGGCGGCACTCATGCATGAAGCCGTCAAAGGAGATCTAACCGCTATTTTGGGCTGTCTCCACCGTTTCTTGGCTGCCAGGCCGAGCCAGGTGCTGGGCCGGATGGCCGCATCAAGCGCTATGCCCCCCGGACCGAAGGATGGCCCACCACAAACCCAAGTTGGGTCGGCCTATTCAACACTAGGTCGTGGCAATTTTTATAGATTAACCCTACGGTTTTTCTATAAATTACAGAATTTTCTTTGCAAAGTTCTGATTATTGATGTATTTACAGTTTCAATTTTCTGCAAATGTGTAACTTAGAAATTATTATTATAAGTGAGTATTTTCGAACTCATTTCAAGTTTGGAATTAATTTGTGTGACTAAAATTTGCAATGGAGATTTCCAGATTTCTTGCATAATTTTAATTAATTTTACCTTAATTAGGCCATTTTCTCATATTTTGCTTATTAAGAGCAGAGTTCACACACATAGTTAAAATTCATCTATTAGGCCATTTTTCATTTGGCTTAATACGAGCAGAATTTTGACACTCATATTTATAATAAGTTAAGTCCATCTTAATTACGATTTAATGTTTCATACAGGCAGGATTTAACATTACACATTTTACACCATTAAACACATGTTGCGATTAATTTTTGGATTTCTTGCAATTTTTGCAATCGAAATCCTCATTTCTTGCAAATATTGGTTTGATTCCTCATTCATTAGGCCATATTTTTATTTGGCTTAATACGAGTAGAATCATGCACATGTGTAACCCTTGTAGAAATTCATGTAATACAATTTGTTTCGAACTTTTATATAGTTTGAAATAATGACATGTGCTAGTTTTAATTTTGCAATTGAAACTCTATAATGTCTTGCAAAATTCATGTTAAATTTATCCCAATTAGGCCATTATTCTGAAATTGGCCTAATAGTGAGCAGAATTTAACAAATGATTAAATTTGCCTAGATTAGGTCATTCTCACAAATTGGCTTAGTCAAAGCAGAACTTAATCTTTACACATTGTCCAAAATTCTTCATAATTAGATCACTCTAATAGTTGGCCCATATGAGTATAATTTTGTTGTCTATATTCATAATTTCACAAGCTAATTCATTTTATGTCATTTTTGCAAAAATGGCTTAATATAAGTTGGATTTATGATTACACATGATTAATTCAAGGTTTGATTCATCTTAATTAGGTCATCTTAATAGTTGGCTCAATATGAATAGAATCACCTTTATGTGAAATTGAGATTCATTTCTCTTACATAATCATCATTTAATTTATCATAATTAAGCTTTATGTGTTTAGTACGAGCAGAATTAAATGTCAAGATTAACACTCTTGTACATAATAGCAATTGAGATTGAGTTTTTCTTGCATTTATATGCAATTGAATTACTATTTCTATTGCAACCTAGAGTGATAGATTCATCTTAATTAGCCCATCTTGTTATTTTGGCCCAATATGAATAGAATCTCACTATGTGCTATTCCATGTGAATCTTGCACACAATCATGATTGTTTTTAAATAAATCTCTGATTCACTTCATGTCACTAATATGATCGCTTGTGAGCTTATTCTCACAAAAGTCGATCATCACTATCTAACTTGAAGAATGGTCATTCGACATAATTTGTTTATTCATGAAATAAGTGTGTTTTTGCATCCTCTATAATGAGAATGTAAACATTGCTGGTTTAAATCAATTGTCATACTCCGTGTCCGCAGGCCGCCCTGTTGGACAGGCTATGGCGTTGGACCACTTGGCCAACAGGCTACTGGACTTGGCCGCACTAGCATGTTGCCCCATTGGGCTGGCTGTGGCGCCGGACCAGTTTTGGTGGGCCGCTGTGTCGAGTCGCCAACCCACGATAACTCGGCTCATATTTGAGAATTCAAATACCCGATTGCTATGCAGGAATCCTTCATGAATAGATAAACTTAGCACAAGACACTTATTTGTCTATAGCTAATGATATGGATACAGTTAGTCTCTGTGACATTATGTCATTCATGGAGCACTATTATGTAGTCCTTATTATCTGTTCAATATTACCTTTTTGATAAGAATCTACAAATGAGGACATGATAGAAATTTCTATTCATGTATTCTTTGTAATATGGTCTTCCGCATGATTATCATGTGAGTATTCATCAAATTTGTGTTGAACTTTATCTGTTCCACAAATAAGTTTGATGGTTTTACTAACCATTAAGTGAACTCAAAAGTGTAATAAGAAGTATGAATCCTGAAAAGTTATTTGATTCATTAATTCCAAAAGTTCATGAGATATATGACACCATTAGGAAGGTTTGTTGTTCTCGTAACAACTGGTAACCTTGAAACTATGTCATGCATGTTCATTTTATGTTTCCACTATACTATATTATTCTAATATAGTATGTATTATATATATATATATATGAATAGTGCCCTAATAAGCATTTTGTTCTATATATAGAATCCTACGAGAATAAGCCAATGTGTGAAATATGCATGATGGATATATGCACCACAATATTCTATACATGGGGAGAAATTATTTCTATACTCCAAGGAGTAAGGGAATAATTCTATAATCGTTTGAGGCGATATAGGGATAGGAGGCTATGATTAATACCACTAGCATAGTTCCCTCATGGTACACACTATAATCATGGATACATTGATGTATTATGATCCATGTAGTACCCAATACAAGTATATAAACATCTGTTGACTGAATTTTCATGATGAAATTTAGAATGACAACATAAGAATTTATTTTCTCAAACCATCAGATATGGCAGATTTCTCTACATACCATCTTGATTGTATATCATAGCATATATTGCGTATACTTTGTCTCTCTTGACCATTTTCAAGATTTTGGCATGCCTGCCATGGTCATCCTCTAGGGATGATGAGAAAAACATTGTCAATTTCTATCGGTCATAATAGAATATTTCTTGCATAATGAGATATACATGTCTTGCAATTGAAATATCCAAGTTTTGAGCTACTTATGTGGCCACTTGTAATGATTGTATGGATTGTTCGAGATTATATGATTTTATTGATACATCTTTATGATGATACCAACCATGTATTTAATATGCTAGCCCAATTTTAGGCACATTCACCTGAATATTAGATTTGAGTAATCCAGTAGGATAATGTTGTCAATTTCTATGACTACAATGCCGATTGTATACTCGAGAAATTTGATTCAACATGTCCCGCATATCCATACTCATATTGACTGTATTGATTCACTAATTAAGAGAATTCAATCATCGACATGACCAAGTTTAGAATTGACGCATACCAACATCTCATTGGTTATATATGGATTTACACACCACATTATTACTCCAATTCATTCAACTACAGTATACGACTTCCCCGTCGCAGTTAACATATCGATATTTGACCTCAGTCAAGAGTGTTTTCCCTTCTGTAAAATTGGTATGTTTTACACAGGCCAACGCACCACCTTACAACATACATCATGAGCATTGGATCATTAGAGGTCTCTTCATTCGTCTACCTCGAGTTCCTTATGGGAACTTATTGCTTGTATGTGAGGACACTCTGAGAACCATTCTAGGCATTAGGGGGAGATCCATACCACAATGAAGAATGTCAAGAATCACAATGAGTTCTCATATATATTTTTATAGAGTTACAACAAAATGCTAGTAACTTGCCATAGACGTTTACTGATTTTAAGGTGTCATAAGGTCCTTGAATTCCGCTGTTAACACACCCAGAGTGGAGGTACCAATAAAAAACCATTCAACTCCTGAAGAGGGGGAGGGTAAGTCAGTCAGAAGATGCTTTATGCAAGTGTCCAAGGATCGCGAGGATGAAAATTTTCTCTAATACAGTAAATGCAAGTCAACCTGTGGTTGATGGATACTGAGTGGATCATATACATCCATGACCTAGCCCTCAAGTGCACTACAGAGGTGGCTAGAGGATCGGACCACCCTGCTCCTCGAGTATTGGAAAGTACACAAAGTTGGGTCAATATTCCCACTAAATATATTGATTCATTAGAATCAATAATGCTACATTTTGTCGACACTCTTCAAGATTACTGTTCTAGATCGAGACCGAACTCTAGCTAGGTTGAGAATCTCAATACTCAATTTGGTCAATCCATAGAGTTGTAATTAAAGAGAATTATCTTTGCTCATATTTGGAAGTATTATCTTCCCCTCATTGTTCTTTATGGAATTTAATGGAATACTTGTTTATTCTATGAGGTGGTGAATGAGTGAAGCAAGTAGCATATGAGTTTTATGCAGAGGCCCAACATCATCAATCTTGATGCAATGTATCGACAGGTATGTGTAGAGAAAGAGTTCAATAATTGGCAGATAATAAGATTGGAGAGATTCGATGATATAGTTTTGAAAAGGACTTCGTAACCTGAATCGATATAAAATCACAATACATATTATGTTCCTTCTGAGTCATATTCCATGATTCAAAGTGGTTAAGTTGTTTGTGGAAGAACATACTTATGAGTTGCTACTATTAAGTGGAGACTCTATGCTTTTGTGTTCATTGTAAAATCTCAATCAGGTTTTTAATCATCTCCAAAGAACACATATCAAAATAATGACAGATTAGAGATGAGTGCATTCCCTCAGGAATGTCATCAGTCAACTAATATCTGAATGATATTAGATAATCATATTCATAACATGCTCATGTCAGTTGCTACCAAAATATTACTCTTCATGCCATAGGCTGTAATTGCGGTCGTGTCGCAGACCAACATGCCATGTTGGCTACTGCACCATGCTAAGCCGCCATGCCACACTGTGTTGAGCGGGTAGGCTACACTGGAGTAATGGATGATATCCATAGATATCTTAATGACAACTGGTATTTTGGTTCTTTTATCAAAACAAGACCTAGCAGAATATGGACATACTAGCTATGCAAATGATCTCATAAGCTGATGGTATCTAGACTGATCTTATGATGATAGATTTAAATTGTTATCCCATCTATTGGTTCTACTGAGCAGATTGTGCTGGCCGGCAGGCCACATTGGGCTATCGTGGCACTAGGCCGCATGTAACGTTGAACCATTCAGCACTATCCATAATGATAGTGCGCCTTGTATTGCTCTGGTGTAAACAGGTTACACAATTACTCATAATTGTGATTTACTCCCTACTAAAATAGGTTCAGAAAATTATCTTACAAATTGAATCTTGTGATAAATTGATAAAGTATTGCAAGGATTAGGGAGAGTCTACTTCTGAATAATAACCTGCTCAAACATCATGTTGCACTCTTTTTACTTTGTGAGTTTTTCCTATACAATTTTTATAAAGGTTTTTAATGAGACATCAATACAAGAAGATGTCATATTGCCTAATTTTTTGCTACATGGGTTTTTTAAATGGTGATATCATATGACATAAATTGTCCTTTAAACTCCCTTATGGTTTGAGTTTAGAATATGATGATATTAAATTGGTCTCATTGGATCACTTATGTTGCTAGGATGTAGTTGGGTTATGTGAAGAATAATAGAAACTCAGTAATGTGTTGTTTCATTATTCTCATGCTTTTCTATCCACACCAGCTCTACTAGGACGGCGAGATTAGCATTTTACAAGTCGTCTTGTGATAACCTCACATATTTATTCACTAAGTTCCTACCATATGTCACATTTTCTAAATGTGTTGAGTGTGTTGGTATGTGTCAACTTAGAGACTTGTAGGCTTTAGGGGGGTTTCCTCTTGAA
>VSTD030000991.1:0-14072 GCA_008808055.3 Sporobolus alterniflorus
ATCAACGATGGGCTGGTTTGACGTGAAGCCCACGAATGTGCTCTTCTTCTCTGCATGCGGTCGGGGTGTACCACCGATTGGTGGCATGGGCGTCGTCGTTCTGACCGAAGTGCTTTCACCATGCGTCTTGACCATCTTAGCGGCCAACTCCTGTGCTTCCTTCTCGCCGAACCGTCCGCCATTTGTGAGTGCTGCATTCTCACGTGCTAGAGCATCACACTGATCAGACTTGAGGATGATAACACCCTTTGGTCCTGACATCTTGATGGTGGTATAGGCAGTGTGGATGATCGTCATGAACTTAAGGAGGAAAGGCATCCCCAAGATATAGCTGTACCCGATATTGAAACTAGCCACCTCAAATATTAGCATCTCCCCGCGCTTGTTTTCCCTTGACCCACATGACACCTCCAGGTCGATGCATCCAATGGGAGTGGACGACTGCCCTAGGATGATCCCGTGGAAAGTGTCATGCACGAGGGTTAACTCGGTCAAGTTGAGGCCCATCTCAATGAAAGTCTTCCTCATCATCAAGTTCAGTGAGGCCCTGCTATCAATCAAAGTCTTGGCCACCTTGTGCCGCCCGATCGGGATCTTGATCATGAAGGGTAGGTTCCTATCAGACAGCTCCATATCTGGGTGGTCTTCTAGTCCCAATAAGATACCAACATTGGACCATCTCATCCTTATCCCTGGCTCGATTCGGTAGGCCAGGCTGATCTCACGCTGGAGCTTCTTCTCCTGCATCTTGGAGGTGATGTACATGCTACCCCCGAAGATCACGTTGATCTCTCTCATCTGCTCGTCACCGTTAGAATCTACCCGACGCTGGTCAACCCATCAGGGCTCCTGTGGCACCGACGTTGGTGGTGGTGGCATATTCTTCTGATCCAGAAAAATCTTGCACTCTTTCAAATCATGCCCCATGGTGCGGTGAATTTTGCACCACTTCTCCGCGTCGTCGGGACGCTGAAAAGGCCTCTTTTCCTTCTGCTCTGAGGACTGCTTGCCACAATATCTGTGGTCTCCTCGGTCCTTGCAATCACCTCGATCAGCTGTATTGACCTCACGATCATCCTTCTTCCTTGAGGTCCCCTTGCCCCGGGATTCCAGAAGTCGAGCCCGGGCTTCGGAGGCCTCTATTCATACATCGGCGGCTGTGAGCAGATCGGCCACCATCGTGGGCTTCTTCATGGCGACCTCCTCCACAGTCTTGATATCCCTGACCCTGTCACGGAAGGAATTGATGATCTCAATATCCTGGATGTACGAGATACCGTTCCTGGCGTTGCAGAAATGTTTCACGTAGTCCCAGAGACTTTCATCATGCTTCTGCTTGATGGTCTTCGGGGTTTCTGCTATAGATGGATGCTCGTATGTGCCCTGGAAGTTTCCGATGAACATGGCACATAGCTGGTACCAAGATGTGATAGATCCTTTAGGTAAATTAATGAGTCATGATCTGGCCGCGCTAGTCAATGACGTCGGTAGAAAATTGGCCTTCACCCGATTGTCACCGCCAGCGGCCTCAATGATGGTCTAATACACCTGAATAAATTCTTCAGGGTTGCTGGAGCTGTCATACCTGTCGATGTTACCAGTTTTGAACTTGTCTGGTCACCAGACTTGTCTGAGTGGTCCCGCCAGAGCACGGAATCCACTTTTTTCCACCGGAACGACGTCCTCTGCTAGAGACTGTCGTGGTGGGGATGGTGTTCTAAACCTGAGTCACCTCCGATCTTCGATGGCATTGCAAAGGTCATCCCGATCCCGACTGTATTCCCACGTGGCATGATTCTGGGTGATGCGCCATCGTGCATCATGCTCAGACAGACAGTGGTTTGGACTGGCTGATGACACAACCACACTTTGGGCACACCTTGCCTGATCATTGTCGCCGACTGAAGGTTCCCTTCGGGGAACACCAGCCGACTTCTCTGCGATGACAAGGTTTGCCGCCTTAGGCCCTTGCTAAGCCAGGACAGCAAGGGGGAGCCATCGAGTGCCATGCGCTAGTTGGTTTCCATAATAGCTTAGACTCGGACAGCATTGAAGTCCGGATTTAGGTTCCAAACCAAGTCACCGCTCGGCGTCCAAGCATCAGACGCCTCTGATCTCATGATGGTGGGATATCTGCTGGAGCTGTTGTGCGACCGATCACCATTCGGGGCCACCATCAAGATAAGGCAACTGCCTTCCGCGGGCTCCGTACAGGCGCTGGTCCCGATCTCGAGGTAGTCGTAGATGAATCTTGATCAGGGGTCGATGCCGATGAAGACGAACTCGATGCCCCAGCAAGGGGCCGGAGGATGAATGTCACGACCGGGATACCTTGAACAATCTTGGTGGTGTGTATGTAGATCCATGCACAGGGATCTGAACCTTAGTAGGAACCCGCCTAACGCAGATGACAAAGCCAGAGCCAGGTGCTCTGGTGCTTGCCCCGGGAGTAGCATCTTCAGGTCTCTGTCTTCCCTGGCGACAAAGATCAATGACCCGAAGGTGAGCTGAGTGCCGCGAGGAAACTTGAAATCGAACGTCCAGGGTGTCATGGTCTTTTCAGACGGATCTTGAGCACTCCCCCAAACCTGGCGCGCCTCTGTCAACGTCGTGTCATCAGATATTTGTGATGAGGATTGGGAGAAATGTGACTATGCAAAATTGATCTCGAGGAGGAACACGACGATATTTAAACTGGTTCAGACCCTCTCAAAGAATAATAGCCTTACGTCCAGTATTGCTGTATTATGCTGTGAAAAATTTGTCTACCTGAATGAGTTGCGGACTGCTACTTATATAGTCTGAAGAACTGATATGGTAAGATTTTTATTCTATTACAATCTCGACAAATATGTACTCAATTGAAACTGTAATTAAGGTTACGTTCAACCTTGTGGGCCGTCGCAATTGTTGGGCTCCAACCCGAGTAAACATTTGTGGCAGTGTCATTAGCAAAATTTCCATTTTTTAGATGAATGTAGCAACATTCTAGGCGTTAGGTGGAACAATTAGTCCTTTATTAAAATAACCCTTTGATGAAGTACATGCATCGTCTTTCCTTACTTCTAAGATGAGGTTTGGTTCAGGAGTATAGTAGAATAAAATCATTTCGTTCTAATTTTGAGAGTGTTTGGTTCGAAATGAAGTAGAATAAAACCGCTTGTAAAAGAGAGTATTCCTTGAGTGAAGACACTGAAAGAGAGTATTCCTTGAGTGAAGACACTGAAGATGGAGTGGTAAGTTCATTCATTCATAAGAGGGTTCATCTGGCTTCGATCCGTGTCCTACTATTTGTAGAAAATGTGTCTGCTTTTTTATTTGGTTGATTCCTTGTTAATAAAATATTTAGTGGGATGTCTTCCTATTAAAATCTTGTTTTTTATATTCCTCTAGATACTGTATTGCGTGTTAAAAAAATTCTGCCAGAACCGAGCGCTCGCTCGTCCCCTCACGAGCTTTGCTCCCACGCGAAGGTGAGCCTGCTACCGCCACCTCCGCCACTCGGCCTCGCCGGCTCCTGCTCGTCCTCCGGGTTCTAGCTTGCTTGGTTTGATTCAGTAACCACAAAAGAACAGACTGCTGCTAAGCCTTGAGTCCGTGTGTCCGACGAGCCGTCGTCCGCTGCCGTTCAAGCTGACGTCAAAGGGCTCCACTACATACATTCAAGTTTTGTTTGATTTGCTAAGCCTTTCTTCCTGACGCTATCTCAAGTCCGAATTGTTAGGATTCTCCAACGGTGGAGACCTAATTTAGAGACATAAACGGCTGGGTCTCTATTGCGTAAGTTTATCTTAATGCAAAAACTTCATTTCCAACTACTGGCGTAAAAACAGTCAAGCCACTAACCACCAGACCTGCGTCCCGCCTCCACCTCGGCCCCCTCCTATATGCGCCGCTATGTGCGACTCCGTCTCAGGCCGACGCGCCTCAGCGATGTTGTGACATCCTGACTAAAGGCTTTAATATGATTGATAGAATATTTATATCACTAAGGTATACATTGTTTCTCGGAAGCCTAACTGTAAAAAAAACTTCAGGGTTAAGTGTGTTTGGCTCGAAGCAATTTTAGGATGGGTGACCGACTCGGAAGTCTTTTCGGGTGAACTGAGGTTAAAAGTGCGCAGAAAAGAATATGGTTGGTATGTGGTGGGGCTATTGTATGATTCTAGAGAGCTATCGTGAGTAACGACCGTTAGACCCGAAGTGCATGGGGTAATGATATCAGAGTCAATCCTCGTAATTTCATGAGCGCGTATAGATTAGTTGAAAATGGTATGGTAGCGTATATGTCAGGGAGGCGGCGATGAGAAAAACGGGCCCGTGCATAGGATTTGCGGGAGTCGTTCACTTACTGCATTTCTGGATCATGGTGGAGAGTAACTTCATTTTTGAGATAGCCTTATATTGCAACAAAAGGAGTCTCCACATTCAATCATAAAAATTCTCACGGAAGAAAAAGAAAAATTATTCACCATTATCAATATAAATATATTAGACTAAAATGCCCCTCACTTGTTTTTAAATTACTCACCATTGCCAATATCTATGTAACCGAGAGATTTTTTTTTTGGACGACGTAACTGAGATTGGGAAGAAATCATTTGAACGTGTTAAACTCCAAAATTTGGACATGACACAACGTGAAGATCTCCAAAATTTCTACATGTGTATATACACACACACGCAATAAAGAACCCTAGCGGCCAGCGGCGCAACGGCCAACGACGACAGGTTCACTCACGAGCCGTTGGGCACACACGACAGTAGCGTCTTAACACTTCAACATTGCACCAGCCTACACCAAGTCGTCCAGGGCCGTCGCAGGACAGTGCTCTCCCTATCGTTATTTCAAATGGCTGCATCAGCCATTTCGCTTGAATTAGAGAAGGATCTACTAACCTTATTAGTGGTGAGTCTTGATATCGTGTCATTGTTGGTGTGCAGTGATTGAATCATGCATGCTGAAGAGGGAAGTATTTTTGTTGGATGAAGATTTTTTTCTTTGAAAATACTTTTTTTTGCTTCAACATTTGAATTAGTAATTTTAGATCAAATGAAATTACATCGTGTTTGCAATAAGAGTTGTAGAAACAACATTAGTTATAATCCTATCTAACTATGTAGAGATGACTCACTCAGAATTATTTAATGTAATTTTTTACACATGCATGTATGATACATTAGCAACCAATTAACATATGTCACATCATCACACATCTAGCTTAAGCTGCCACATCATAGTGCATGGTACAAAAATTTCAAAATAATACATCTCACTCATATGATATTCATTTTAAATTCTATTTTCACCATGATGTTCTACCTGACGAAATGAACAAAACTATATCACACTTGCATATGTTTTAAAGAATTTTTAAGCCAACTTAATTTGTTCTACAAATATAGAATGAGCATATATGCATGCTTGATGACCTAGATAAAACTATAGGGAAATTGAAAATCTACTGTCGTAATTTTCTTTAAATATGGATGTCATATGTTTACACGATTGATAAAATAATTTATAAGATCTATAAATTATAGCATTTTAAACTCTATATTTCAGCCTAGCTATTTATGTAACATCTCTCGATGTTTCATATTGTCAGTAAATATTTTTTCTTTAATTTTTAATGAAGTGTTAATATCTCTACATCACTGCTTAGATTCAACCCATACAAATTATTCCGCAGCAATACACAGGGTATTCAACTATATATTATATGGCTATTTCTTTATATTATGTGCTTTGATAATCAAGGTTATTATTTGGGCATAACAAAAAGTTCATGTGGTCAATTTTGATAATCAATGTACAACAAATCTTCTATGTAGTACAGTTTACAGTGAGTTTTTGTGTTACTATATTTGTGGTTTCTGAAATTCTTTTTCCTTTCATCTTTTCGTGTTTGCAATGAGTGATTTCAGATATCATTATTTATCAGCAAGTTTGTATCTATTTGCTATTTCAGTTGTTATAGTGAAAAATAATTTGGAAAATAAAATTATTTATGTGCTGAGCTTATCAAATACTTTATGTATAAAGTTCTTTCCATACTACCACCTAATTATTTAAAAATATTATCCTACAGAATATATTGAAAACTCCGCCTCATCGTGCATGGTTATAAACTAGTTTTATTATTGATAGTAACTGCCCAAATGCGTGGGCTAACCTACTAGTTTTCTTGAGAAGATACTACTCCATCCATTCTTAAATTGTTATCATCACCGACTTTTGGAGTTATATTTAACTATTTGTCTTATTCATATTTTTTAAAAAAAGTTATCATATATTTTATTATGATTTGTTAAATCATGATATATAATTTTACATGTTTAAAATAATATTTTGAATAAGATAAATAATCAAATGTAACTTAAAAATTCAATGACGACGACAATAATTTAATAATAGAGCGACTAACTGAAACCTTGATTCTGCCCAACAAGTTTAAACATGTGTCAAGCAGTGACCGAGCTTCTCTAAATGCAAGTGCAAGTGTTGGGGACGAATCTAAACATTTGAGAGAAGACCAGTGCTAAAAAGTTGCTGGAAAAATGTAGGCAGGTATTATGTTCTTGTTAGGTTATCTCTAACACAAACGTGCATTTCTAGAGAGGCAAAAGGATAAATGCATGTTGAATAGTGTATGTGTAAGTCATGCAAAATTTTATGTCTTCAATAGGGTATGCATTTTCTTTTAATGATAGGTGGGTCCTAGAGAATGCATACGATGAGAGAGGATATGCATATTTGCATATCCTCTCTCCTGAAATGTAAAATATATTTGCATTTGCATGACTCTGGTGAAAGACATTTGCATTACGCTACAGTTAAGTTCGAAGTGAAAATTTACATTTGCATTGCAGTGTTGGAGATAGCCTTATTTATCGTTGTTTGATGGTCTTCTTCACATTCACTGTTCCTTATCCTCTTGCATAATTAGTCCTTTGTGGACAACTTTTTGTTCGTTGCGGGTCCAGCTACCAACAAAATGGATCAAAACAAAGGCGATCAGGAAATCACTGATCATATTGTACGTAATAGTTGTTGATGATCAACAGAATGTTCCTTGCAACTTTTTTTTGAAAACACGACAGAAGCTCTGCCATTCATTAAGAGGAGAAAGCAAATACAACCTAGGGGTTATAAACAATCGAAGCCCGGACAACCCCGGGAGCATATTTACAACAAAAGAACCACACTACTCGAGTTGACATAGATGATTTTAGGTGGGAAGATTTCTCACCGAAATCCCCATGTCACCCCCATCATTCGTGGCAACCTAGGGACAACCCAACAACACTCCATGAAGGCACACCAAAAGAACAAACAAAGACAAGCTAGGCAGACATGCTAAGGGGCAGCGCAGCCAAGGAAGCAGAGCTGATCAAAATCTGACAACAGGGGGGAACGACACACAGAGAATAGAACGGGTATTACTTCCATGCCTGATCGAACAGGTGCAACTCATTCTGAATGGAAGAAGCCACTTGTGAGGGAGAATTCTCTTTACTATCAAAAATTCTTTTGTTCCTTTCTTTCCATATTAACCACCAGAAGGTGAAGAGTACACCCGACTTCATATGCTTCTTCTTTTTAGATCTAGAACTGAGGAGGTGTTGCAGCCATTGACTGGGACCTCCTTTGGAACTCAGGAAACTGAAGGAAGGCAGATTAAGATCTTGTGCCACTAAGTTCCAAACTGCTTCCAAAAAGTTGCATTGAGATAACAAGTGGGGGTGGTTTCTTCTATGCACTAGCACAAAGAGCAGATGTGATTACAGGGCCATCCTTTTTTTAACATGTTTTCAGCAGTGAGGGTTTTATCATAAAGAACTAGCCAGGCAAAAAATTTACACTTTTGCACACACTTAGCCCTCCATATGTCTGCAGCTAGAAAGTTGATCATAGCCCCTAGGAATTGACACTCATAGGCTGAAGCTACTAAATAGGAACCATTAGCCTTCCATCTCCAAGTAATAGAGTCCTCTTGATCTGAGAGGGAAACTGACTCTAGGACCATGAAAAGCATAGTGAATTCTTCCAGCTCAATGGGGGTGTGGATATCCTGCAAATTTCTGATCCAATTAGAATTGTGAAGTTCTGTCTAACACTTCTCTTTTTAAATTTGGCCATCCTGAACAAGTTTGGCACCAAATCTTTGGGGGCTACTCCATTTAGTCATCTTGCTTTCCAAAATGGAGTTCTTTTTCCATTGCCAACCTACATTTTAGTGGAGCTAAAGAACAGATTTCTGTCAGTGTCATCATTAATTTTCAGGAGATGTTTCTATGGTCTGTCCTTAGTGCCCGAACTATATCATAGCCACTTGAGCTTAAGGGCATGCCCAAACTTGTCAAGATCCTTTATCCCAAGCCCTCCCCACTTTCTTGGTCTGAGGCAAGTTTTTCAATTAACTAGATAGTTGCCCCCTTGACCTTTTCTGGATTTTCTCCCTTCCACAAAAAACTTCTTCTGAATCTGTCAATTTTATGGTATGCCCACTGGGGCATTTTGAAGATAGTCAAGAAGTAGGTTGGCATGGCTGAGAGGACAATTTTCACTAGGAGCTCTCTGCCTGGATAGGATAGCAGCTTCCCCTTCCATCCAGGAAGCATGTTGGCAATTTTTTGGATGACTGCCTGCAACATGGATCTTGATGGCTTCTTGTGATGCAGAGGAACCCCAAATACTTATAGGGTGATTGGGACAGCACCATGTTGAATTTGCTAACAAAGTCTAGATTAATATTGTCACACTGAATTGGGAAACATTCAGTTTTGGTGATGTTGGTGACTAGTCCACTGGCCTAGGCAAAAGTGTTTAGGATGTCTGTTGTGTGATAATTAAATCATGCTTAGTGGGTTGAATAAAGATTGCAGCAGCATCTGCATACAAGGAAACCCTAAAAGTGTCACACCCCAAACTTAACATGTCAAGCAGCCCTAAACTCTGAACTTTAGAGAACAGTATGTGCAAAGGTTCCATAGCTAATCTGAACAGCATGAGGGAGAGAGGGTCCCCCCTGCCTCACTCCCCTATAGTGAAGAATTTTTCTCCCAACCTCACCATTAAGAAGGAAGGTGGAAGATGAGGTGGCCCAAAGGGAGGAGATCCAATTCCTCCATCTCTAACCAAAACTCAAATGCTCCATGATGTGCAGAAGGTAAGGCCAATTTACAGTGTCAAAGGCCTTGGAGATATCAATCTTGATAAAGACGGCAGGGATTTTTCTCTTGTGCAAGTCTCTTATCACCTCTTTGACATACATGAAGCTATTGTGAATGCATCTTTTTCTGATGAAAGCAGCTTGGTTGACTGAGATTAAGGTGTCCAACTGAGGCCCCAACCTATTAGCTAACAATTTAGAAATAAGCTTGGCAAAGCTGTGAGTCAAACTAATAGGCTTGTAGTCTTTGACATGTGAAGGATCCTTCTTTTTTGGGATGAGCACTACCAAAGCTTGGTTCAGGAAATGAAGATCTTGTTGGTTCATTCTATAAAATTAATCAACAGCCTTAAGTACATCATCTTTTATAATGTTCCAACAGTGAGAGAAGAATACTCCAATGTACCCATCAGCCTAGGGGCCTTTTCTTTAGGAGTGCTCAGGACCACAGATTGGACCTCCTGCTCAGTGAAAGTTTCTTCAAGTGCATTGTGGTCCCTAGGTTGCCATCCCAATTTCTCCATATTGAGCAAGCAGGATCTTGGGACATGGGTCCCTAGGTGGTGCAGAAAATGGTCATATATAATGCCATGCTTCTGCTTTTGGGTCATCCCCACTGCCCCTTCAGCATGAAGGGTGTGGATGAAGTTCTTTTACTTTCTTATGTTAGCTACTAAATGAAAATACTTCGTGTTTGCATCCCCTTTTCTGATACAAGTTATTCTTGATTTTTGCCTGGCTCTGCTTTTTTCCACTACTACTAGTCCTAGAAGCCTTTGCTTGAGGGTCCTGATGAGCTAAGACTCATGATGAGCTAGACCCCTATAGTCTTGTGCCTTTTCCAGTTGCCCAATAATTTCCTTACAAATTGCCATGATCAATTGACAATGGGACAACAAAGCTTTTGCCCAGGCTCTCAGGGCCTTTGTTGTTCTGTTGAGTTTAATATGCAGAGCTAAAAGGTGGTTAAGGGCTTGGGGAGTCTCCCTGTTCCATGCTTCATGTACAACCTTCAGAAACCCTAGTCGATGAATCCAGAAGGACTCAAATCTGAATCTTGGAGTTGTTCTGGGGGTTACCATGGAAGATAGAAAGAGAGGACAATGATGAGAGATTGAAGAGGAACAAGCCTGCAGAAGAGGGTTACCATGCCATCTCTCTCACTTAGGGCTACAAAACGCCCTATCAATTATAGTCAAAGTTGGAGGAACTTGGCTGTTGCTACAAGTGAATTTTTTGCTGACAAGGTTTATCTCTTTGACTCCAAGATGGTACAAAGCTTTTCTGAATCTCAACATCATGCCACGGTTGAGTCTTCCATTGCTTTTGTCCTATGCCTTGTAAATAAGGTTGAAGTCCCCTAACATAAGACATTTAGTCCCTATAGGCTATTTGAGCTGCTTTAATTCTCTTATGAACATTTTCTTCTCAAGGTCACCTTGTGGCCCATACACCCCAGTCACCACCCAGGATCTATTAAATCTTAGGTCAAAGACCTTAGCCGAAATGGAGTGGCCAAATAGCACAGGATCAGGGAGCTGCAGAAGAGAGCTGTTGACAGCTAGGATAATGCCCCCTCTAGATCCATCAGCTGGGAGGGAAAAGAAATTTGATTCAAACTCAGGACCAAAAGCACTTCGCATGATGGAAGGGGTCATCACCTCAGTCTTGGTTTCCTGAATACAAATAAGATCTGGTTTAAGCATGGAGACAGTCTGCCTGACATCCTCCTGTTTGGCCCTGTTATTCAGCCCCCTTACATTCCATGAGAGTATTTTATAGCTGAGATTTACTTCTTCCATGGACACCAAATGCACACTTGGTTAATAGTGAGCAATGCACTACCAGCACCCACCAGCAGGTGTAGACATAGAACAGAATTCTGAAGGAAGCAGACAGCACAACAACAAACCATATTTTTTAAGGCAACACAACACCACAGAACATCACAACATACATAGAAGCATAACAGGGTAAAAATATCCATCTTTCCCACCCAGCGAGGGCAAGACCTACCGACAGCCGCCATAAACAAAATACAACCACATGGGAGAGCCCCTCTCCCCACAAAAGAACTAACACTGAGGACAACACTAACATGGATAACACATAGACAACTAGCATCTGACACAAACAGGCACTCAAGCCTTCGCACCCTGATGTGCAGACTTCTTCCCTTCCATAGGAGCAATCTTCTTCTTTTTCTTCTTAGTCAGGGCCTCACCCTATCAAGCTTGCACTGCTTTCTTCCCCTTGGTGCTTGCTTTGTCCTTGCTTTTCTTCTTCTTCTTTTTCGTAGCCACTTCGGTTAGCTTAAGAATTGCCTGGGTGGAACTTTCAGGCAGTGGCTCTTTGTACATGTTAATTTACTACTGCAAGGTCATAGTCTAAGGCTTTGTCATCTGGGATCACCCCCCCCCCCCTCACTTCTTTGCATTAAGTCTTGAGCCAGTCTCACGATATATTTTCCTGTGGAACTCTTTTCCTTGATTCTTGGGGTCTTTCTCAGGGCCACCTCCTGATCAGCAATAGGACAAGCTTCTTTCGGTTCTGCCCTTTGCTTGGGGGTCTGTAAGACACTCTTGGACAGAGGAGAAGTAGTTGTTTCTCTAAAAAGCTAGAGCACCTACTGTAGATCTTTTCCCTGCTATTGGGTCTCTGAATCCATGGCAATTGGGCTTACATTTATTGTCTCTTCTTCTCTTTGGGCTTCCTCAAGGATTGGCTCAGTCAATGAACCCTGTTGTTGCCCACTTGATGCTGGGATACCACCAGCAGAAGTTGCCTCCTCTCCTTCAGCTTGCTAAACATGGCCATCAGTACCCTCGGCCACCAGTGAACGCTGCAGATGATGATCTACCCTCATACCCTGACCATCATTGTGCACCTCTGGGAGATTGGTAGCACATTGGGTCTCTATTTGTTGCATGTCTTGGAATTGGACAAAGCCACTTGACAGAGTTTGTGACTGATGTTCCCACTGAGTAAAGGATGTGATGGGAATGATTTCTATGATGTCAGAACCGAAAAGCTGTTGGAAGGCCCCCATATCAGAAGGGCCTTTAGGATAGAAGTTCTCCCAAGGTTTGATTTCGATTGCATCAGACTGCAGAGGCTCTATGCACTAGTTTGTTCCCTCAACTTCCCTCCACATGCCCCTAAGAGCCCTCCTTTCTTCTGGTGGTGAGTTATGTCTCGCAGGAGGGGGAGACCCCTCCTTAGCAGCTCTGTACCTCCCTCTTGAGGACTCTCCCCTTTGCCATTCTCTGCTACGACCCCGCTCACTTGGATATTCTCTATTCTTGCCTCAACCTTCCACCTAGCTGGACACTCTGCCAAAAAAGCTTCTGGCTCTGGGCTTCTTTTGTTCCCTGTCATCCTCCTCATCATCTCTCTGATGGCGCCATGGATGTGGCCCTTGGTCGTAGTATCTTGTAGGAGGGTGCAGCTGCTCTTCATCAGTCTCCATCTTCCTTGCCACTTTGACATGAGAATTCCTGCCAAGGCACCTTGCCATCAACAAGCAGCTCCTCCCGAGGAAAGTGATAGAACGTCTAGTCCTCGATAGCATCAATGTGCAGCAAAACTATGAACACATGACTTTTCTACATAGCTCTAGACCTGTTGAACTGAACTGGATTATTTACCAAATAGGGCTGCTCAACAGAGGTTAAGGCAAGAAAAATAGTTTGGGGGATTTTGGATGGATCTTTGCAGAAGACCCAACACTTGAAGGCACTCTGATCTGAATGGTCCACAGTCTTTGCCTCTACGTGATGAATCACAGCTTCATCGCATAGCACTTTTTCAGCCACTTCTTTGGTCCATGCATGCTGGGGTATTCCTTCAATGCAAAGCCTCACATGAAAAGGAATGTTTTCCCTGTTCCCAAGACGATCGAGCTCCCAAGCGTGGAAACCCAACTCAATAGGACCATCAATAGCCCTACCAGTAGCAAACACAATATCCCTAGCTCGACTCTCAGCAAAGATTGCAATAAAGGGTTCTGGGAAGTTTTGGTATATAAAGAACTCATGTTTTCTGTCTCCAAAGTGATGATCAATGATGTATTTTACCTCATCCCTGGATCTGAGTGCCAAAGGACAGTCATCCGTGATCAGCACCGCAAGCTTGGACAATTGTTGGGGATGCGGGCCGAAGGCCATGAAGATTCCCAAATCAAAGTTCACCATCAAATGCATTTCCTAATGAACCTTCACCCCTCGATGAGGGTTGCCGCCGACCTTCGCTTTTCTGTAGGCTCAAGGCGGTCCCGTGGAGAACAAGCGGATGCTGGTGGTCACTTCAGAGGTCTCAAGTCGACGGAGGTTCTACATCAGAGGTCACCTTCGCACCAAGGGTCGAAGGACGGCGACAGGGGCCAGGTTGGAGGTCTACCAAATGGATGACATGGCATGGTGGACACATGCCGTGTCCTTGTTCATGGAGGACGAAAATATATGTAAATCTTAAAGGATTGTAATGACTCCGTGACTGTACGGTGACATGTTAGAGTAGGTGAACGGGCATTACAAATATTGTAATAACCATATGTAACTATCCCTATAAATAGATCCCCTAGATGCACATTGATGGGATATCTGAGGGGCAGTTATTGCCATTCATTGTCTCTCTTTCGCCTCTCGCACCCTCATATCTTGACCTTCGTTCCTATTGTTCGGGGTAAACAGCTTCGGCTTTTAAACACAACATTTGGCGCCCATCGTATTCTAAGCCCGAAGACAACCCGATATGTCACCCAGAAGAGTGAGCAACCGCTTACACCCACAAGACCCACCACCGCAAGAATCCACCATCCCACCACCTCCTAATCAACCACCAACCCAGATCCTCCCAGCCATAGCCGAAGGCGCGAAGTACCTAGAATTCAGATCG
>VSTD030000992.1:0-14071 GCA_008808055.3 Sporobolus alterniflorus
GTTAAATTTATTGCAAATGCGGCTCTATGACTGTTGTAATTGAATGCGCAAATTGTTGTAACTGCGCCGATGAATGCAATAGATCCATAAGCTGTACCAGACACTTTAAAAAACTGGCATAATTAATTGATTTCTAATACCGGGAGATCACATTCCTAAAAAAATGTGTCATTAATTTATTGATATAATTGTCGTGATTAATTGGATTCTTAAACTGGTGGAAAATCGTCCAAAAAATGAGGCCATGGTTGGCCCAAAACAGGTCTGCGTGGCCCACTGTTACCCTATGTGCTGAATCACACTGATCGCTCATCATATGTTGTGTTTAGACTCGTCATGTATGTGCATATATATATATGTGTGTGTGTGTGTGTCTGTGTGTGTAGGGCGACTCTATTCATCACCTAGGGTGATGGACCAATAGTCCATCACCTGGGCCCAACGGTCCAATTCAACCAACCTACCGGTCGACCAACCCCTCATGCACCCCCAACTGATCATCCCTGCACACCCCTGCACCTCCTTTGGCTTGTGCGCCCTCGCCCCGCGTGACCTTGTCATTGACCCCGCGCGCTCCGCGCCCGTTGCCGCTACTCCGATCTGGCACACCTCTCATCGCCACCACTCCATCACCTCATTCGCCCCCCTTCCCCGCTCCCATTGCCGCCGTTCCATCACCTTATTCACCCCTCAACGATGAGCAACAAAGGATTCAACTCGAGTTGAAGATGACATGAATGGCTAAGCAAAACCTAGAAATGATTGAGCAAGATCACAAATGATAGAAGAAAATGACTTACGAAAGGAATGGTTGAGAAAAAGCACAATTGGCCAAGCAAAATCACAAATGACTTAGCAAAATGACAGAGCAAAATCATAAAATAACTGAGAAAATCATAAAATACCTGAGTAAAATCATAAAATGGCAGAGCAAAGTCACGAAAGACCGAGCAAAATCACAAATGACTGATGAAATCACAAATGACTGACAAAATCACAAAAGAGACTGAGCACTATAGCAAAAAGACTGACGAAAATTATAAAATGACTGAGCAATGTAGCAAAATAACTGAGCATTGTAGCAAAATGGCTGATGAAAACCATAAAATGACTGAGCACTAAAGCAAAATGGCTGAGTAGTATAGCAAAATGGCTGAGCACTGTTGAAAAATGGCTGAGCATGTGGCTGCCTCGATCATGACTTGACTAAGTTAACGCGGGCGCAGGTGCGGATGGGTGGGTTGGGCGCACTGGGTAGGTGACGTACGCGGGGTCGGAGACGTGCACGGGGTCACAAGGGAGCGTGCGGGGTCGGTGGCATGCGCGGGGTGGGTTGGTTGGTTTGGTTTGCTCGGTTGCTTGACTAGTTGGTTGGTCTAGGTGATTGACCTATGGATCCATCACCCTAGGTGGTATATATATATCACCTAGGGTGATGGACCCATCGATCACCTAGACCCAACCGTGTAGCCAATCCACCCCTAGTCCAACCAAATTGAGACAGCCGGCTGGCCGGCAACCATCCTGGGTGCATGCTGGAATCCCGCAAATGGGTCCACGGGAGGCGGACCTGTTTGCGTGGAAACCGTTCCTCCACACCGATTTTATTCCATGGCCCCCACATATCAAAACCAAATCTTTTCACCCCACTTTCTCATGATCTCGCTCTGGAAACCAATGGCAACTGTGATGGTGATTTCTTTGGTGCAGAGAGGAGCATAGTGGAGAGCGGCGGAGAGCAGCAGAGCAGCACTAGGTTGTGGCTGCACTCAGCGGCTGCAGCACTATCGGTGGCTACGGCGCTTTCGGCAACTGCGACGGTTTTGGCGGTGGGCTTCTTCGTCTAGGGTGTCATTGTTTGACCTCGGTGGGTACTTGGCATCGACGGCGGTCTTCTCCGACTGGTCGCGGGCTTCTTCCACAAGGGTCTCGACGGTTGCTGGTTTCTTGGTGGTTTGTGCATCCTCGGTGGGTGCGGGGTCTGCTACTATTGTGGTGTTCTTGGCAGTTGCACTCTCGGTGGTGAGTTACTTACTTTGCTTAATACTTGCATTGTGCTCTCCGTGAATTTAATCGCGATTATATGTGATGAGATTTGGTACCATGGGTACCACATCTCTTGGACTCAGTAGAAAGGAACATGGGGGCCTACCATGAGTCGGCCCACTCGACCTAAGGAAACGGGCTAGGAGGCCCATAACCGAGACGGTTTAGAAGATAACTATAGAATCATATCTTGTAAAGAGGGCAAGTAGAGTTAGAGTCCGGGTCAGGTACTATCATACTCGACCGGATCTTCAATGTAAAACCTACCCCCCCCCCCCAGCCTATAAAAGAAGGGGTAGAGGGGTCTTAACACAAGCAATCATAATACAACCGACGCACACAGGATATAGGGCTTTTATCCTTACAAAGGCCCGAACCTGTATCAACCCTTGTGTCTCATGCGTTTTATTGTTCTCCATGTCCGTAAGCACCCCTACTCTTAAATCTAGTCATAAACAATGACAGTTGGTGCCCACCGTGGGGCTCATGAGATCAAGCTTCATGAGAGCAATGACATTTACATCTACAACCAAATTTCTTCATGTCTCGAGGTAGGTTCTGGGATCGATATTTTTCATAGCTGACAAGTTTGGAGATCTGAACCTTCAGGAGCCCGAGTCACGTGAAGTCATTGGATCATGCACTAATCACCTCCCACCAGCCGTGGCTTGAGTTAGCCTCATAAATGAGGCACAACTCAGACATGGACTTAGCAAGCCAGGGAAGATGGATACATATCACGCTAGGGATAAAGCCGATCACACCCTGGCTATTTCAGCAGCCATAACAGATCCAGTCTACCAGCCATCACCAGAGTCTGACTCTTAGGATGGCAGAGAAGTCTACATGGTGGGGAATGGAGAGGAACTATCAGAGAACACTGTCAAGGAGATCCAGTGGGAAGCTGATGAGGAAATTACTCACGTAGCCCGTTTGGCCAAGGAGGCTGAAAGAGGAAAGAAGCACAATGGCTTGCAAGACAACTTGGGTGCATCAGATGATGAGCCTAGGGATGGCACTCCCATGAGGAGACACCACCCATATTTCAATTCACGACGCCCAACAGATCGAGATCGACTCCGGAACTGATCACGATCAATCCGAGAGGAAATCGGTCAGATCGAGTACCAGGGGGAGTGGGTCTACTGCACTCTGGCATAGAATGCCTTGGCTTCAAGGATGCTCAACGATCAACTCACTCTCCACCTGCCAGAGGACAACAAAGAAGTTAATGCACACGTGAAGCGTCTCCAAGCGATGCTAGACGCAGCAACTGTGGTTGACCCGGCACTCGACCGTGATGACGAAGCACGGGGTCATGAGCTTGACCATCAGTAGAGTCCTCGTGGGGACGTGGCTAGCAGTCTCACTCCACTGGAGGAACACGGTTGAAGGTGAGACCAGGATGACCGAGATCTGTGCGATGTCATCCGTGGCAGAGTTGCACGTGGCCGAATTGAAAACCTGCGTCAGGAGCACAAGCACCTTGAACATGAGCGACATGAAGAGAGGGACTATAATTACTATAGTCCCTAATACGACCAACCTCATGGACAGCATTCCCCCAAAGGAGGGCACAATGCAGGTGGAGTCAAAGCCTTTTTCCACGACTTGAAGAGGGTGCATTGGCCACTGAACTTCAAGTCATTGGGAATCAAGAAGTATGATGGATCGACCAACCCACCTGAGTAGCTCGAGGTGTATCAGCTTGCCATTGAGGCCACCAGTGGGGACTCATATGTCATGGCAAATTACCTGCCAGTCTGCTTTTCATCATCTGCCAGAACTTGGCTCCTAGGGCTTCCCGCGAGGTCAATACATTCCTCAAACCACTTATGTCACCAGTAACTTCCACGCCATGTGCACACATCTAGGAGTCGACTAGAACCTAGCTAGAGTCGTTCAGAAGAAAGGAGAGTCCCTTCGATAGTTCGTCCAGTGATTTTGCAACAAGAGAAATATCATCCCGGAGGTCGATGACAAATCTCGAAGAAATATCATCCCAGAGTCCCTTCTTTAGGGACCTATCCTTGATCCGTAAGCTCACCATGAAAAACCCTAGGATGTCAGAAGCAATGTTTGCCATCGCTAACAAGTACGCCCTGACTGAGGAGGCGACCCTCGACACAAGAGAGTAAAAGTAGGAGGAGTTGGGCCACACAGACCAGCCTAGCTCATCCAACAGCCACGACAAGAAGAGGAAAGCAGACCACTCCACCAACGCGGTGGAGCGGCCGCGACACAACAAGGAGTACTGGCCCAAGCTGGGTGAATTTGAAGGCTCCCTGGATCGCATCTGCATTTTTCACCCTCATGGAAAGCACAAGACCCGAGACTGCGACCGACTCCAAGGTTTTGCAGGTGAGGTGCTCAAGATGGCCAAAGGGGTCGATCAAGAGAAAATGCCCGAAGAACCCAAGGGTGACTTTCCCGAAGCTCATAAATATGACTCAAGGAGGAAGCAAAAACACACAGCCTAGGAGGTCATGGCGGTCTCACCCACCACCCCCAAGTACCTTGAATGGTCAGAGGTCTCCATCACCTTCGACCGCAGCGACCACTCAGACTTTGTAAGAAGTCGGGATGGTTTCCTCTCATAGTTAGCACCATCATCAAGGATGTCAAGCTTAACCGAGTCCTCATCGATGGAGGCAGCTCCCTGAACATCCTGTTCTTGAAGACTTTCAACCAGATGTGTTAGTCTAGGTCACTGTTGCACCCTAGTCGAGCCTCCTTCCATGGCATAGTCCCTGGCACAGTAGCGACCCCCATCGGTTAGATCCCTCTTCCTGTAACCTTTGGGACTCGGGACAATTTTCGCACGAAGAATCTACAGTTTGAGGTTGTCGATTTCAAGATAGCTTACAACTCTTTCTTGGGACAGCCAGCACTCTCCAAGTTTATGGGGATCCCACATTACGCCTACTTGGTCCTAAATATGCCGGGACCATGAGGTGTCATCTCCATTAGGGGAGACGTCAAGCGGGCCTTTGACTGTGACAGAGAGAGCTGCGAGATGGCTGACAGACTCACAGCATCCGTAGAACTCCAAGACATGAAGCAGGCTTTGGTCTAGTCTCCCCTAGACCTAGTCATGCTCGAGGCCAAGACCTCCAAGACGTCCATCCAGTTGGAGGACTCACTCAACAAAACCATTCCATTGTCCATGGAGGAGTCTTCCAAGGTCGCTCACGTGGGCAATAATTTGGATCCCAAATAGGAACTCACGCTCATCAAATTCCTCTAGGAAAATAGGGACATCTTCATATGGAAGCCTGCTGACATGCCTGGACTTCCTAGGGAATTGATTGAGCACAAACTGCATTTCGACTCGAAGGCCAAGCTCGTCAAGCAATGACTCCACCATTTCGCCAAGACAATAAAGATGTAATAAAGAGAGAGATAACTAGATTGTCAGACATTGGTTTCTTTAAAGAAGTGTTCCACCCAGATTAGCTCGCCAATCCCGTTCTTGTACCTAAAAAGAATAAAGATTGGAGGATGTGTATTGATTATACTGATCTTAATAAGGCATGCAAAAAATATCCCTTCGGGCTTCCCTAGATCGATCAGGTTGTGGACTCCATAGCTGGTTGCAACCTTATAAGTTTTCTTGGTTGCTATTTTAGGTATCATCAGATTCCCCTCAAGGTAGAAGACCAAATCAAGACATCATTCATCACTCTGTTTGGCGCATTTTGTTATACAACTATGCCCTTCGGACTCAAAAGCACAGGTGCAACTTACCAGCGGGGTATACAACGGTGTCTGCATTCACAACTTGGGCACAATGCTGAGGCGTACGTTGACGACATGGTCATAAAGACTCTGAAAGATGAGGGACTCATCTCTGACCTGGTAGAGACCTTCGACAACTTGAGAAAATTTAAAATGAAGCTAAACCCTGAGAAGTGTACATTCGATGTGTCCTCAAGAAAATTACTCGGGTATATGGTCTCCTGTCGTGGCATTGACCCTAACCCAGAGAAGGTGTCGGCCATAACCAAAATGAAGCCGCCTGAGAGCCTCCATGATGTGCAGAAGTTGATGGGATATATGTCCACATTAAGAAGGTTCAAGTCGTGACTCGGCGTCACAGGACTCCCATTTTTTAAGCTCTACATATTCGCTACAAGCAATGCGGTTAGTACAGCTATCGTTGTCAAACGGGGGTATTCAGACACCAACCGCAAGATGCAATATCCAGTCTACTTCATCAGCAAGGTGCTAAGCGACTCCAAAACTCAGTATTTTCATATCATGAAGCTCGCCTACGTATTACTGATCATGTCTCGCAAGCTACCCACTATTTTCAGGCGCACCAGATTGAGGTTCACACATCATCAACTTCAGGTGAAATATTGAATAACAAGGAAGCAACCAGGAAAATTGCTAAATGGGCCATTAAATTGTCCATGTACGACCTCGTCTACAAGCCAAGGACAGCAATCCCCAAGGCTCAAGCTCTAAGCGACTTTGTAGCTGAGTGGACAGAGACGCACACACCTCCTAAAGAAAGAGAGCTGGAATATTGGACCATCCATTTTGATGGTTCCCTACAACTTCAAGGCATAGGAGCAGGAATTCCGGTAACATCTCCTAAAGGGAAAAATTTCAAGTATATCTTGCAAATGCATTTTCCAGCATCTAACAATGGAGCTGAGTATGAAGCATTGCCTCATGGTCTAAGGATTGCTACGGCACTCGGTATCCGTCGACTCAAGGTTCTCGGGGACTCACTACCCATTGTCAATCGGGCCAACAAACAGTGGTCATGTTTGGACGACAAAATGTTGCTATATTGCTAGGAGCTCTACAAGTTAGAAAACAATTTTGACAATATCCAGTACTTGCATATCTTGTGAGGTAAAAATGAGGTCACAGATGAGTTAGCCAAGCTCAGTTCCATTTGAGCCATGGTTTCCACAGGGGTCTTTCTACAAGAACTCCATGAGCCAAGCATTTCAAAAGCTTTAGCAAAGGCTACCAAGGCGGCCGAGTCATCCCTGGAGATTCCACCACCAAGTGAGAGCATAATTGAGACACCCGAAGTCATGAAAATCCACTCAGATTGGTGCACTCCGTTCATGATATATTTCATGATAGGTGCTTGCCAGAGGACAAAGGTGAGCATGCATGATTGCATTGTCGGGCAAGACAGTACACTCTAGTAAATGATGAGCTTTGCCGGTGAAGTGTTAATGGCACTCTAATGAAATGATCAAACCAGATGAAGGATGCGCTATACTGCAAGATATCCACACAGGGATTTGTGGCAGCCACACGGGTGCTAGATCTCTCGTGGGCAACGCATATAGGCAGGGGTTCTTTTGGCCCACTGTAGTGTCTAACGCTGACTCCCTAGTCCATTGGAGTGAGGGTTGTCAGTTTTTTGCTTGACAGAAGCATGTGCCATCTCATCAATTGTAGATCGTACTTGTTACCTGGCCTTTCTCTACATGGGGGCTGGATTTGGTACGTCCGTTGAAGAAAACTAATGGTGGATTCTCACATCTTCATTGCAGTGGATAAATTCATGAAATGGATCGAAGTAAAGCCTACCGCTTCAATCACAGAGGCAAAGGCAGTCGAATTCATCAAGGAAATCATGCATAGGTTTGGCGTTCCCAATAATATTATCACTGATAATAGGACTCAGTTCACTGCGAGGGAGTTTAAAGACTTTTGTGTAGACTCGGACATTAAAACTAATTATGCCTTAGTGTCACACCCACAGAGTAATAGTCAAGTGGAGCGCTCAAATGGCATGATCCTTCAAGGACTGAAGTCCAGAGTCTTCGATAGGCTCAAACCTTACACCAAAAAATGGGTTAATGAATTGCCATCAGTACTGTGGGCCCTACATACCACCCTGAGCTGTGATATGGGCCACACACCGTTTTCGCTGGTTTATGGATCTGAGGCAATGTTACCTATGGAAGTGGAGCAGAAATCCTTCCGCGTGCAACACTTCAATGAAGAGTAGTCGGATGACTCCTGGGTCGATGATTTAACCAGGTTAGAGGAGTTATGCGAGGCCACAGTCATTCAGTTGGCAAAACACCAACAATCCATGAGGCGATATCACGCACGGAACATCTATTCATGCAATTTTCATGAAAGATCCAGATGACTAAATATTGACACAAGCTTTCCCCAACCTAGGAGGATCCTTATGAAGTAGTCAAAATGACTCAACCCAGCTCATATAGACTGCAGTGAGAAGATGGCTCCGAAGTTCCAAATTCCTAGAATGATGATCATTTAAGACCTTTTTATATGTATGGAAAGTTTGTTGTGCATTTTTGTTTACTGCCTGCTGCATTGGCTCACGAGGCCAATACGTCAGTCAAGGGGCCGCACTATGTACTCATATACATTTCATATAATGAAATATTACCTCTGTTGCATTTGTTTTATTTTTGTGTGAACAATATCTTTACCTCAGCTATGAAAGACTTCGCATGGCCGGGCTATATTATTACAGCATCTTACAGCCCAAACACTTAGTCAAAATCAGATTGGGAGGGACGCATGACTTGATCAGCGTTCAAGACCTCAGTTCTCATGGCTTCGCGTGCACGAGTAGTCAGGTCATGAGCCACACGACCAAAGAGCACTTAGACTGGCGTGATCTGAGTTAAACCCGAGAATCCGGAGGGACTCGGTACCCATGCACCTTAGGTGAATCAAGATCTTCGAATGTCCGGTCAGGCAAGCTCTGGCTCTATGCCACGCGGCCATGACACTAAGAACTGATCACATATGGGAAAAACCCTTAGCTCAACAAATTGAGCAAGGTTGGGTCCAAGTCATCAAAGGTCTCAAATGCTGTACGAACTTGACACATGATGCCCACAGTCTTGAGCACTATGTTTGGAACTACTTGGTGAAAAATTGAGACTGCCCGAGTGGACTGGTAATTACGACTCTTATTCACAATGGCTTTGAATGCCCGTGTCCACCAGACTATGTAGACACTAAGTCTGGGCTTGTATGAGGGCAAAACCCTTATCGATAAACTAAATAAGGTACAAAAATGTTGATCCTGCATGACTCTGAATCATGGTAAGATGAGTCAAGAACTTGCGCGGGAAAGAGATCAGTCGGGCAATGTCAGCTTTTGGTTCTAATTACGAGGTTGTTCAGAATAAATAAGTCAAAGGGATAATTCATGGTAAGACGGGCCCAGAACTCAGGCAGATGATTTCCATTCATGATAGTATAGCTACATGGAGGAAAACCCAAAGTTACTTAATGTAATTACATCATAATCTACCCTAGGGACATATCTACTCCAAGCATATCTACGATGTGTCCCGCCATCACAGCGGAGTCCTCAATAAGCCTTAAGGCTTCCTCGTCACTATAGGTTGCTACGAAACCTTCATCCACCACGTCCAAGTCGACCCGAGGGTATAAGGACTTCAAAATGCCGAGTGTCAGACTTGCCGATTGCTTCATATTGGCGAGAATAATTTCTCGAGACCTAGTCGGCAAGCTGTCTAGCATCTGAGGAGCCCGTGTCCCAGAAGAGGACTCGCCTAGGAAGAAGAATGCCATCACATTGTCCACCATCGCCTTCAAGGCGTTAAGCTCAGCATCCGACTCTGCAAGTGAAAGCGGGTTTAGTCAGAAAATATTTCAAGAATGATCGAATGTTCTAGAGCGACTAACTAAACTTACTTTCTAGTTTACTTGTCAGCTGAGCATTCTGCTTTTTGTAGTTGTCATTCACCTGAGTGGCGCGCTCCAAGCAGAGTTCCTGGGCCCTAACCTCATTTAGCCCATACACCACCTTGTTTTCTAGGTGTTTAACCTTGTCTTCAAGAGTGGGGATTTGAGCGGCAAACTATTCGGCCAAAATCTTCAAATCTTTGACTGCCCGAGCCAGCATATCAACTTCAATCCAAGCTGCTTTTCGGACATCCTTTTCCTTGTCTAGCTCAGTTTTCAGGTCAGCAAAGGCTTTAGTAGCAGAGTCTGAGTCACCGGGAACAATGCCAAGGGCCATGAGTTGATCCCTGTATACTGCAAAACAAAACAACGGTCAGTTCAAAGTTCACTCGAACCTGATCTATTTACAAAAATAAGGAGTTGATGAAATGATTACCATCTTTTACCTGGCTCTCTTCGGCCAGCTTAGCTTCAAGCTCTTGTTTTTTAGCGAGGTGGACCGAGTTCAGCTCGCTTACTTCTTTCAGCTCATCTTCAAGAATCTAGGTCTCCATCATCAACTTTATTGCAACCTTCAGAAATTGATCTTTGTCTCGAGAGTGTTTAACCAGCTCCTGCATAAGGAAAAAAGTTAGATCCATGCCGAGAAGGTGCAATAAGAAGGATTATTAAACACTTACATCAATTTGGACCGAGGTCTTTTTCAGGCCAGAGTAGAGCGCATTTACGTTCCCCCAATCAACTTCGGTCTCAACGACCGCCGTTATGAACCGCCCGAGATGGAATCCAGCCTAGATAAATTCTGGGTTGTCCCACAAAGACTCTACAGCCCGTAATTTCTATCGTGGTGGTTCTTCAGACTATGGCATGGATGAGCCCTCACCATGCTGATACCCACCGGTACCCCCGAGTCCATAGGATCGGGGGCTTTGGGGAGATGCTTCAGGGGACTCGACAGGCTCCGGGCCTAAGGAAGTACCCGCAGGGTTTTGGCCCAAGGCAGCACGGTTTGGAGAAGTTGAAGCACCACTAGCACCAGGGGAGCCTCATGCATCCTTTGGGCTTGAGGGCTTCGGGGGATCTGGCGCAGTTCTCTCAGCTTGAGAACCCGGGGGCTTGTCCACCTTTGGAGACTCACCGTCGACTGGAGCACTCTTTCCAGAAGGGTCTGGGTTGATGTCATGGGGCACTCTACACATAGGCTCATGAATCAAAAAATAGTCAAGAAAGAAACATACTCATGATAAGCATACCTTTTTGAACGATGAATCGGGATCTTCTGCCGAAGACCCAATGGAGGAGTCGAAGCAGGAGCTTTGGGTGCAGGTTCGTTGATTTTGATCCCGCTTCAACATCTCCCCGTGGTTTTCTTGGCCTTCTTCTGAGGAGTTGGGTTGGTAGTCGCTTTCGGTTTGCCATCCCGAGTCTTTGAGGTATTGGCACTGGCTCTGACAGAGGGGTCATTCGTGATCTCATCAATGGGAGGTCGGGCTGAAACCAGGATGGCCAGAATTGAGATATCACCATCGAAACTACGTGAAGGACCCGAGAAGATGACCAGAGAAGGATGAATAAGAGCAAATTAAAATTCCTTATCGAAATGTGCCCTCACACCGGAGAGAACGAGAAATGCAGCGGCGGAATAAAAACGGAGAGAAAAATCTGGACAGGCTGAGCGGCGAGAGAAATCACGAGCGGTAATCGAAAGAGTCTGCTTGTGGGGAACAGGATCCAGAACCAAGTCTAGCAGAGCTCGCCAAGACATGTGCCCAGATAAAAATCGGAGCAGCACAGACAGCGAAAAAAATAATTAATCTGATGAGGAGACTGGTGCTCGGACCGGTGGGAAAAACTCAGCTTCGGCAAGAACGATGCAGGACAGATCGAGAAAGGCAGCTGTGTGATGGAAAATCTAATCACTAGAGGACGAAATGTGGGAACAGCTCTCTGCGTGAGAGAAATCAAGACCAGACACGTGCTTGGGGAAATCTGCTCGGGAAGCACAAAAAGAAAAATCCAGCGGGAGGAAAATGAATCAAACACGGCACAACGATGGCTGCAGTCGACCGAAGAAATTAGAGAAGAAAATCGAGCCGAGACTGACTGAAAACAAGCAGCACCCTGACGAATCCGTCGCCAATCAGCGAGCAGCTCGACCTGGTCTCAGGATAGCACTCGCACACAGCAAAAAAAAATCCATGAGCCGAACAAGAATCGAAACAGAGGCACAAAAGTGAAGACCAGATCTTCCCAGAGAGAGCCACCAAGTAAACAACCGACCCACCCAAAGACTACGATGAAAATCGAAGAACAGCAGAAGGAAAACGAGTTCAGGAAAAGAAATCTAGCAGCGTATAGAGACCCTTGCCAGGATTCACGAGCAAGACGGAAAAATACGATTCGTGATCCGAGACCAAATAAAAACTCAACAAAAATAAAGACCGGATCTGAGAAGTGAGAAATCAAAGCCAGCTGCTACAAATAACACGGGCACCGAGCAAGACTGAACAAAATGATTTTTTCATAGAAATAGAACAAGATTTATATCCGATATATGGAGGTCACCGTCCTCGCTCACTCATTTGATTATTCGAATGAAAATTGAGTTCTTGGCACACTTCTACTATAGAAAAACATAAATTGAAATTGGTAAGTGACAAGTAGCGTCATCCACTCTAGGGTCCTATATACAGGCCCAAGCAAAAGGATAAATGACTACTATACCCCTAGGACCTAATACATTACAAACGGTAAAGGTAGGATAGCAGGGTCCGATGCAGCCATCGCATCGACCCGTCCGTCTTTAACTTGCCTCCAACGCAACCTCCGTGATGGTGTCATGTGCACCACTCATCGTTGTGCCTCTGCAGTCTTCAGGTCAGACTGGGAAACTCTAGCCAGACTTACTTCAATGTGAAGCAAGCCGCTAGATCTCGACGCATGTCCCACGCTGACCTCCCTCCGTCGGTTTTATGGCGCAACCGATAAACCGAAGCCTGCTCAATTTTGAGGCCAAAACCAAGAAAACATCGCGGTGATTTTGAGGCCCAAATCACCAAACTAGAGCTGCCGGTTTTGAGGCCCAAACCAAGAAACCCTCCACCACCTTGGTTTTGAGGCTCAACCAAGAAACCGACCACTGGATTTGAGGCCAAACCGGGAGAAACTGTCGCTACCTGTTTTGAGGTCAAACTGGAGAAAACCGTCCGAGTGGTTTTGAGGCCAAACCACTCCCAAACCGTCCACCTTGGTTTTGAGACTCAACCAAGAAACTCGCGCTCCTCGTCTCCATGTGCACGGTGCAGACTGCACACGGCGCCATTCGACCTCTCGATCGCTCGGCCACTGAGTACCCGACCTGTGCGACCATCCCCGGTCCTCTGCAACAGATCTCCTACTCCTGCAACGATACTCGTCGCTGCACGCCGTGCTGCACCTGCCACCTGCACACCATGAGAGAACCAAATGCGATTCTCCAAACGAAACAAAGATAAAATAAAAACTATCCCGGATTCGAATTCAAACATCGCCAAGTCAATGACTCATCACATTCGAACCAAGGAACTGACCGCTTAGTTTCTCAATCTCCCCCTTGATGAGTCCATTGACATCAAAAACACAAAGTTTGAAATTCGAATCCAGAACCCCATGAAGCACAGCTAGAAGATCCAAAAGGGGAATAAAATCTCAAGAAGGTCATCTAGAAGAAGGAAAATCGCAAAAGCCATCAAAAGGCAGGAAAAGTGGTAAAGCAAACAAAATGACAAAGAGGAGTTAAGAAAAGCTCTAACCAAGGCAAAAGCTCAAAATCGATACTCCCCCTGAAATCAATTCCCCCTAACACTCTCAATGCAAGCTCTCCCCTTAGATAGTCATTTATCATGTTTCTTCTCTCAACCACCCAATTAGCAAAGAGTTCAACCAACTTTGTGTGCATACTCTTCCCTTTTGGCAATGAACTCATCAAACACAAACCAAGAGAAGAATAAGATGTTATGCATGAGATTCAAAATTAGGGTGCTTCACAAGGCATACAAGCATGTATTTGAGCAATTATATTCATCACCATGTCAAGACTCGCAAGATAAGAGTGAATCCTCACAAAGAGATCATAACAGGATAACAAGCAAGTAGCCATGAGTTAAGATAGGCATGAGTGAATAAAGCATATTAAGCAAGCCACCACAAGCATAAGACTCCTTTCTCAACCAAAACAAGCATATAAACTCGCTAAACATCATCTCTACAAGAGCAACAACAATTCGAGATAGCATGCTTTGCCAAATGCTCACATATGCAACTAAGAACTCAGTTTGTACAAGTGAGTAAACAAGCAAGTGATTAAGCA